>JANTFE010013019.1:46178-66201 GCA_027562315.1 Costus pulverulentus | reverse complement strand
GTAACAAACTGAATAACAACCATTGCCTTTATAAACATAAGAGTTCATACATGATACTGAAAGAATCCCAAGGCCTCAAACATTAGCCTTAAGGGCATACCCCAACAAGATTAACAAGTTTCAAACATCAAATACTGTCATACTTCACAATCACAATTACATTTTAAATATACTCACAAAAAAATGCCGCTAGAATCACGCCTTATAATGTTTCACGGCTGCACCCGTGAATGTCTCTTTTGACACCTATTCTTCAAGTAAAAATTTTGCAAAAATTCCTGCATATAAAACAACTTATTAAAAAATTTTCCATCAATAAAAATTCACCAATACATGCTGTAAAAACTCCTAAAAATTTAAAGAAAATCAAAAATCTAAAACAAAGAGTAGTAAAAGTTAAAAATTTGGGTTGCCTCCCAAAAAGCGCTTGTTTAAGGTCATTAGCTTAACCAAAGCTTCATGTCATGGTGGAGTTGGTGAATCAGTGCCATAGTAGAGAGCATATAATCTTCTTCTTTTCCTCCGTCTCAAGAGTGTGCCCACCAAATATATTCAGTTAAATAGGTGGATCCATGTTGCAGTACATGCATACAAAAATAAAAGTTAGAGTCATGCAAAGAATACTCAATAATTTTTCTATATTTATCCAAGAGTAAAATCATGCATTCTTCCTTTAGATTTGTGTTAGCAATTGGATGAAAACTAGAATTAAAATCAAAGAATTAAGACCTTGGATTGATCAAGAAGTTTTCAAATTTTATTTTGGGTTGTTCACTTACCTCAATATCAATGTGATCAAGAATCTCATGTGTTATCATCTTTTGGGTACCTGTGGTTGGATTTGAATCAAATACTATTTCAATCATCATCATCATTATCCTCAATATCATCTCCTTCATCATCTGTCATGCAAAATTCTAATGAATTCTTCTGGAGAAAAGGGATTGATGGTTCACATGGTAGTGGTGGTGTAATATACTCAGGATCCTCTTCCTCATCTTTTTCCTCAAATTCTTTCTCTTCAGTGGGGTATTACATCCTAACACTATCAAATTCACCCCCTTCTATATCACTACTTATTTGAGGATCCTTAAATTCTTCATCTTTATTCTCACAAGACTCCAAAAATTTAAATTTTTCTTCAAATGTGTCCCAAATAAATGTGTTGCAAGGCACTATGTTATGTCTGGTAAAGTGTTGAGGAAGGGTTAATGTTAGAATATTCAGAATCATCAAAATTTGAAGAAGTTAAATCATAATACGTCAGTGATTTTTCTAACTCTGAAAAATTCTCAGATTCATCATAGATTTCTTCCTCTATATTATTTTTATCAGTGCCATAAATCTTTCTATGAAGTTCCTCACTTTGTCTAGTCATATCAGCTAGAATGTTTTCAAGCATTGCTTCTAGGTTGGATTTTTGAGGTTGACTAAAGTTTGATTGTGGAATAAATATTGGGTCATTCTGATAAAACAAATTTTCATGGTTCTCCCAACTTGGATTATAGGTACTAGGGCAAGAATTAAGGCATGGAAGAATTCCTAATTGACATTCAGTAAAATCATGCCCATGAAATCCACAAATATCGCAAATAACATATTTCAATTTATAACATTGCATGCTCAAATAATCAGTATGTTGAATAAAAGAATTTACCTTTTCTAAAAGAGATTCTGATACATCCGTACCATATTCTCTTATCATTGTCAATGGCACATACCTCTGATTCGACCATTGACATTGGTTAAACATCATATTTGCAATAAAATTAAAAAATACAGAATGTAAAACAGGAATGCAAAACAAAGTTTAAAATATGTAGTCTAGTGATTTTTGAGTTTTCCTGTTCAAACAACGTGTTAATCCAAAAAGAGAAAAATAGCTTAAACTAACTATAAAGAAAAAGAATACAAAAAACAAAAAAAAACACAAAAACAAAACAAAAACAAAATAAAAAAAAATGTCTAGTTTATAAATCTCACGATTATATCGATATTGGCTGGCCTAATCCCCGGCAATGGCGCCCAAAACTTGATACGTTCTGCAAGTGCATGGATTTATCGAAGTAATAAAAAGATTATCATTCCCAACGAGGATCTGGAAGACAAGTACCGATTACACAGTCGATCTATATCTAGACGAATCAAATTTGTAGTTTTTGTTTTTGAGAACTTCTAAGTACGATAAAAAGAAATAGACACAGTGTTTTGGGTAAAAATCAATTTGGATAAATTTAGGATTCGGGGTTTCTCCACGTTGACAAATATGAATTTAATAAAAATAAATCTTTAAATAGAAAATTATAGTTTTGAAAGGGATTTTTCCTAAGGTACAGATTACCTCCTCCCGAAGCGTAATCCGGTATCTAACTACGCTAACTCCCTACTCTCGTGATAGTTAACGTAATGAGACCCATTAAGTTCTATGAAAAACCATGTAAATCATTTAGACAAATCTGAACTACTCCCGTGATCAGATTCGTAGGTTTGAATAGAATAGTTCTGATGTTGCGATTCACCTCTCGGTCCTTCTCGCAACGTCTAACACGTAAACTTTCTTGATCAGAGTAAATTACAAAATAACATAATTTCAATCAAATCAATGCTATAAAAATCATGATAAAGATTTAAAACAATATATTTAATCCATAAATTGTCAACGGGCAACTTCCCAAATCCAAAAATAGGTTTAAGCAAACATGTTCTTTGAATACAGCATGTTTAATGATGAATTCAACATGTAGTCTCTCGAAAATAATGCAAAAAGACACTAGGACAGTGATTAGAACTCTTCCCCTCGATCTGGAGACAAAGAAGAAGTGATCAAACCCCCTCCTTTGCGTGATCTTTCGCCGGAATTATGCCTTGGAAGTGATTTTCGCCCTAGCCGCCGCCTCTGTTCGTGTTCGTCCGAAAAAGCCCTCTCAACCCTCAAAAAATTTGATCTTTTATAGTTAGACCGGTTTAGAACCCATCAAGGAACGGTTCTGCAAAGTTTGGTTCAAATCTGGTTCGAATCGGTGGAGAATTAAGTGAAAAACTCATTAGGCGGCATTTTTCATGGTCCGTGATGAGTTTACAGCCACGGCCGTAAATGTCTCTGTGTGTACAGCTTTTTCTACACAGAAAGTTTCACGAGCCGTGATGGATTCACGGCTTCGCCCGTGAAAGTTTCTGTGCATTCCAACACTTAGCCGTTTTTCGCCTTTCGTTCGACATCAAAATTACGGCTGAGCCATAATTATAGCCAAGGCCGTGAATGTTGAATTCTTCACCATTTTCGCTTTAAATTTGATATGTAAGCTCGTGATCTCTTTGGAAATCATGCTTTGGCTTCAAAACTCGTGAAATGCTTTATTTTTGGGTGATTTTACCTACATTTTCATAAAAACTAAGAAAAGTGAAGATTCCGTGCTAAGTGAAGTAAAAACACCGAAATAAACACAACTCCTCTGATACCAGAAATAATGTAGCTACTATAGGTGGGATGATCCTTAAAGCCGTACTCTAAGGTATTACACAATGCTCGCGAAAACAGGAGAGGGTCTTTAGACGAGGGAAGTGAAAATCGCTTCGGAAATGCAGTAGAAACACGATGAAATCAGCGTTGAGTTCGATCGGGGCAACACAAATGCGAAAGAACACAATGGCATGCTACTACATAATGTAGCGCACTAACCTCGTAGCATGTTAGCACGCTCACTTAGCAGATTTTAAGCTCAGCCCATCGTGATGGGGAACAACGGTTTCACAGGGCACAGCCCGCATGCCTATGCCCCTGAAATACACGAAAGAACAACACGGAACGTCCACATCTCCGGCGTATGAATACCCGTGGAGAAAGAGAGATTGCAATGGGAAAACGAGAACGTAATGAAGTGAAAAGACAGGCGGACCTGACCCACCAGCAGTGGTGGGATTTACTTCTTTGAACGCAGGAAACTGAAACAACTTTAGAATCGAAGCGCCGACCTCGACCCGTACACGACTCCGAAGGCGAAGCTCCGACTTCGACTTCTAATTATGGAGGTTCTCAGCTCACCAGGAGTAATCTACCACCAAGAGAACTGAAGAATGAAACAACTCAGCCTTCTCTTTTAAAGAACAAGATGCGAGGGAACAAGACAAAAGCAGTACGAGACGAAAATCCTAACTACGTACTCCTGCAGCCCATAAAGTAGTCAAGCTGCAGCTATAGGACAAAAGAAAACAAACTTCCACCTACTATTCCTTGAAGCTGGCGCATATTCCTCTGCTCTTCGTACGGAGCCGACCAGGGCGGTTAAACGCCTTCGGAGCACACTGCGACGAAACAACAGAATTTGGACGTCGTGAGTTGGCTTACTATCGAAGTGACGCACTCTTGGGTCGTGTTGCTCAGGTGATAACTCCCACGAAAGCTTGCTATGCCCTTGGGCTGAAGAACTTCGGTATGAATTGGCAACGGGCTGATAACTCCCACGAAACGGTCTGGGGGTTGCGAAGTGCATTGGGATCATCGGATCTCAACCTTGTTGGGCTCCCTTGGGTCCTCCAAGGATGGATGAACATGGTACGAAGGGTTTCGTACATCAAAACGGGGTCGACGGGGCAGATCTGCAACTTCAGGGGGAGTCGCGGTCTGGCCGCGGCATTTTCCACGGCCGTAACTTTGCCCGCATCGAAAATGGCCAATTTTCTCAAGTGTGCCACAATCCACAAAAACTTCCTCGGTCTGGCTGTGACTTTTTCCACGGCCCGTGACTTTGTTCGCATCGAAGATCACCGTGTTTTCAATTATGCCAAAATCTATAGAAACTTCCTCGGTCTAGCAGTGACTTTGTTCGCATTGAAAATCACCGTGTTTTTAGTTGTGCTGGATTGGGCAGAAACTTCCTCGACCTAGCCGTGACTTTTTCCATGGCCCGTGACTTTTTCACCAAAAAAATTTTGGGGTGCCTTCTAGAGTAGATATTCCCCTTCTTCCGTGCTGTCTTCTCCTACATCAATGGCTCTATGCGGTGTTTCTTCGGCTAGGCTTCCCTCTTCGCCGGTGTGCGAGTGAGACACCAGTCGAGTCCTCCTCGTCACCGGCCTGCGACACCGAGTGGACCTTCCCCATTCCTGGCATATGACGCCGTGTGGACGGCCGTCGCCAGACGCCATTTGTCGGTGTAATCCACAGACGAGTGAGTGAGTCCGACTCTTAGGCGGAAGACGTTCGGCTACTCCCCTCCACTTCCTGTGGCATGTGAGCATGCTTGAAAATGATTGTGGACCACGTCTAACGCAGTCGGTTACAGGTGTATCTTTTTTGGATTCGGGTGAACCCAGTTTGACTTAGTGACACTGGTTCTCGGTGAATCATGGACATCGACCCAAGTCATGTTGGAATGGCAGCGATCTTCCGCAAAGTCCTTGGACGGGCTGAGGGTTGGTTCGGGGAACCTTCCCCGCCAGTCGCACCTAATCTTGCGGTTACAACTGTTGTGCCTCTACGTGGGCATATTTGGACTCGAATCAAGTGTTGACTCACGTGTAATAATATTAAAAATTTATTACCATAATTAAGAGTGTGACACTAAGCATCAAGAAAATGTTGGGTGAGCAGAGCGCAGCCTTTGTTGTGTTGCTGTCAATATTCAAAAGAACTCGTGATCAAAATTTCATTCATATTTAGATGTCCAAGATTTACTCGGACTTAAGAAAAACTTAGGAGAGAACACAGCTCTACGTTAGCACGAGAATCCCAGCTAGCGCCTTAACAGTTATCAGAGCTGACTTCATGAAGAGAAAAATGTAATGGTTAAACTCTGAAAATTCTATTACTCCATTGCCTTTGACAGGATAATAATGACTCATGAAGTCTCCTTATCAATTAAAATCTTCTTGCAAGCTTCATAGCACATGAATGAGATCCCAGCAGCAGGCACCAACTTCATGCAGCTTGTCCCTAATCCTCTATAGAGTCCTCCAACTCCTTCCTTTTCCAGTATGCTCAATAGAGCATGAAGCATGTTCTTGTAGACTTGCCTTCCACCGACGGCCCCAACTTGCATGTGCTTGCGAGCAACTTCCAGTGGAAATGTAGCACTACTCGACATAGCACCAGCTGCAGAACCAATTAGGAGAGTGGCAATGTTGCTTATTTCCTCAGTGTCGAAGCTCTTCTTGTATGCCTTCTTTAGAGTCTCGTAAGCAAAGTAATTTGTAGCAGCATATGGTACAACTCCTATGATACTCGAAGTGAGACCTCTGTACAGCTCTGATGGACCTTCTTCGCGTACAATTTTCATGAATGCATGCAGAAGATTGTCATAGACATCTCTCTGCATGAGTGTGAGAAATCAGAGCAGAAGTACGTGTGCTAATATGAGTTTGTATGGTCTTTTAGCCAACCTGTATGGTTACTCGAGTCTTGAGAAGTTCTAAAGGATATGTGAAGAGAGTTGAGCTGACTCCAGCAAATGCTCCTGCAACTAGAGAGGAGGGGATGGGAAGTATTGGTGGCTCTCCATTCTGGGGTGTCAAAACCTTCTTGGCTGTGTCATAAGCAAATAGCTGCCAGGAGAATGAAGCATTGTAACTGAAGGAACAAGGATACTACCGCAAAATGTAATTACAGCATGACAAGTATGTGACATCAAATAGATGCAGAAAGACTTGAATTACATAAACACAGTGCCTAGATGATGTAGCAGAAAATCCCGCCTAGAAAAAAAATTTTGCTAAAAAACCACTCTTCAGAATCTCTTTTGAGATAAGGTAGTGAAAATCGGCAAAAGCAAATCCAGATTACATACATCCTTATGAATATTAAAGCAATCTTTAACTAGAAAGTGATCTCAATTGAATAAAAGAAGTCTTATGCCTAAACAATAGGGAGCTCAGAAAAGGAGACAGATATGTGCATAATTTAATTTAAGAATCAAGGTGGAGAAAACTGGTAGCAAATCCAGCATTGCTCATCCTTGTGATCTTGATAGGCAACCTTCATTGAATATCAGAATAAAATGGAAGGTTGTAGAAAATGAATGTATCTAAGTACGTCCATAAATTCATGTAATAAAAGATGTAGTCTTGCAAGCCCGTGAACAATCTTTTTTGGGGACAGGTTTATTTCAACAACTAAACCTAACAAAAACAAAAAGTCTAAAACACAGATACTCAGTTAAGTTCTAGATAAATGGCCAAAAAATTTCATTTTAAACAAACAAAATAGCTTTGCTCAAATTCTCCGTGAACTGGAACCAACTCAATGAAGAGGGCAATGATTAGAACTTCCTTGCTCAAAATCTTCACTTGAAGAATAGACCATGCACTGTAGTTGGAATTTGCGCCACAACAGAACGTTGACATTATTATACGGAGATGGAGTGCCAGGAAACTGTTTCTCAGTTACATCAACATGCTTCCCGACAATGGAAAGAGAATGAAAGGATCCTTTTGCAACAGATGTATGGTTAGCATAATTACCTCAAAATCAATTTTTTGTCAATGGTTATTCACGAAAGGCAGGCTACAAATAATAGATTGACTCATTAGGATGGAAATAATGTGGATCCATTGTACGTGTATTCCGCAATGATGGAGAATTGAACAAATGAATACTGGATCCACTGCTACACTAGGAGTGGAAAAAAGTTACATGAAACTGGGTAGCACAAGGTCAACACATTTATAGAGGTAGAGAAACATGTTAGAACTGCTATGCTCTGCAAGACTGGAACTTGAGAAGGCGACAAGAAAGAAATAAAAAGAGTTTCACCAGTATCCTGATCCTTATTACCAAACTAGTAATTCATCAAATATCTATTGAGGAACCAATACAGATAGGCTGGAAACAGTGGTGAAGTCAGGAGTGGACAGTCTGATGGTTTTTCTATGTTTCATTTGTTTTTCATTAATGTAGTATCAAAGTCTTTGCTCCGTTATGCTAAAAAAGGAAAAATAGGCAATACTTGAAAATTTGCCACAAGAGACAAAATGGGTTAAAATTTACAATAGTCGTGCTGTCCAAAAAGCCCGGTTAATCTCAAATCAATGAAATCATATTTGGAACCCCCAAAAAAAGGTGGCGTAATCGTGTCCACCTGTGAATGTTTGTATCTTTTATGATTTGGAAAATGCATTATGTAGAATTTTAAATTATTCCTGTTCATCAAAATCTCAAATGCCACTAATCCATATTTGAAACTTCATCATATTGCCTATAGATCCAATGGGTAACAAGCCATTCCACATTAACTTAGCAATATTAACACGTGTTTCTAGCAATTCACACGACATCATCAAATGATACAAGCAATAACTAGAAAGTCATTTTATAGCTTTAATAGACCTTTATAATACTGGAGTATGGACTCAATTTGGCAAGCATGTGCTATTTGATCCAGGATGATTCAAGCACATGTCAATTTTGACTTACCTATAAGGCATTTTGGATAATTCTATATTTAAGCATATTATAGATATTGCATTTGGCATCATCTTACATTGCATGTAGTTAGGATAGCCTAGGTTTTATTTTATTTCAAAGTAATTTTAATTTTCCTAGAATATATAGTAGGTTGCAAGTTAGGGTAGGATGTATGGCATAATGTAAACCATACAAGTCACCTCACTCCCTAAATTATTACCAACTTCAACTGCCACATCAACATGTACCACATCAGCAAGTTATCAGCCATAACATGCAGCTATGTCATCCCCAAAGAGACCTCATGATAAGTCACCATCTTGCCACGTCAGCTGCAACATCATCCAGCCATGTCATCACTCAATAGATCAGCAAGATGCCACTTCAGCGACTTCAAATCACAAAGCTCGCAGCAACATTTCCAGCAGTATCTTATTCCACCACCTAGCCAACCAATAAGAAGAATGCATGGAGAAAGAAAAGAACCAATAGCATTGGCGCTTCCAGCAGCCAATGCATGACATGCATGCGCCAACATCACCCAATGAGAAGAGAGACACCACTTCATCAGCCAACAAGACTTCAGAAGCAACTAGCCAATGCATGAAGAGCACCGGCCAAAGAAACCAATGAAGATCAAGAGCAAATCAGCTGATCTACAACTTTCATTCAAAATCCAGCTTATAATTACCATTGATTTGGGGAAGGAATATTTGTAACGTTGAGGGAGGGGTTTTAAGCTCTTGTATTCGAGCATATTGCATCTTCAATCCTTTATGAAAAATTATTTCCTGAAACCTTGAGTTTAGTGTGATTGAGCCTTCTTCTTCTTGTCCTTCAACCGCAACCTCATCTCCTCTTCTACTCTTCTCCTCCAAGTAATCCTTGCTTGTGTGACTTGTTGAGGGTTTGGAGTGAAGGAGTTCTTGGAGACCAGAAGTAAAGAAGCACAAGTTCAAGACCCTCGGCTATAGAAGAAGAAGACTTGATCAAGATCCATTTAAAGACTCTTTGTTTCTAGTTTATAGGGGATTTGTGTGGGATTGTATTCTCCCTCTTGCATCTTAATATTGTAAAGTCTCTTAATCACTCATTCTATAATCCTCTTCGTCAAGATACAGGAGCAGGGGAGTGAAAGAAAGGGGTTAGACCACTTACCTAAAGGGGCCATCTGGTAATCTCTACCCTAGCTTCTTGGTGGCGCATGAGAATTTGATCTTGCTATTTCAACTTCAAGTAGTGCATGTTTGTATGATTGTTTAGAAAGCTACTTACCTTAGGTCATCCTTGGGTTTTCAACCTACTTCAACTTCACCTTAATTCTTTTTTTAGATGAAGAGGCTTTTGGTATCATAATTGCATATAAACTACTTTCTTTTGTTTCATCATTGCACTTTATTCTTTTTACCTTCTTGTCAGCTATCTTGTTATAGCCAAACTTGTGAATATTTATCATATTCGGTTGTAAGCTTTTTACAAGTTCACAAGTACCCACATCAACAATATAATATAAATAACTAAATCATCTACAAGGATTCACAGAAAATGTAATGCCAAGGTCAGGTGCCACATGGTAACTCTTAAATGTGCAGAATCAAATGCTTAGCTGGAATTCCGATGCTATTTTGATTCGAATACAGCAAAGGAAAGAAAGTTGTTACTCATCAAATTCTATGGCAAATGACCCAGTTTCAGTTCAGAAAAGACCTGTAAATATTTCAGTTCAGAACATGGAGAAGGCATGCCTATTTGTTGCTGATAAAAACCATTTTGCTAAGAATTCTTGGGTAGCTAAGACAGACTGAGAGAAAAAAGAAAAAGTTAACATTACTAGAAAATTAGAAGTGCTGGGGAAAGACACAAGCAACGGACAATGATATGAAACAAGACGCTTAGCTGAAATGACATACAACGCAAGATATTTTTCTCCTAGAGGGATTAGACATCAAAAGAACAAATACTACTAATGACCAAATAATAATAAAATAAAAGGAATGGCACAAGCATAAGAACACCAAGATTTAGGTTAAAAAGACTCTTTAGTGTGAAAAAAAATAATCTCCAAAGCAAAGCGTGATAGAAAACTCCACTAGTCAATAAGACAGAAAAAGTGTCAAATTATCTCTAGCCTCTAATATGAGGTAAATACATCAATATACATCAAAACAACACATTCTTTGATCACAGGTAAACCCATGATCAACACCCACTTTCATTAAACCAAACTAGAGGAGAACACGACGAAAACTTATCAAAAATTTGTAGTAAGAAGTGAATGCAATCTAACCTTACAGAACTCCAAAACAAAAGCCAGCCATCTAGAATATGGGTAAATGAGTTTTCAAGACATTTACAAAATTTCACCTTGATCCAACATTATTTCACCACCCAATTGTTCACTTAAGTAAATGTTGTCTAGATTTCTCACTTCTCCCTTTTCTCTACCCAATCGTTCACTTAAGTAAATGTTGTCTAGATTTCTCACTTCTCCCTTTTCTCTCTTATGTAGCTCCATCATAAGGCTGACTTCTTTTCCCATTCAACTCAACCTTAAATAAGGACTATCTAAAATAACCCTAAGATTGGTATATCATCCAAGATATTATTATGTTCAAAAACTTATTTCATCCTCCATATAACCTAGCAAATATCTGTCTCGTGACAATATGGAAGAATTCACCACTTTGACAATCTTGCGGCAAGTATTGTGCTCCAATTTTGGAACGGCAAGTATTGTGCTCCAATTTTGGAAAAGGCTTGCTAATTATATCTAATCTATTATCATTCATATGAATCTTCATCAACTCTAGCTACTTTTGATATAACACATCATGAAACTGGTGCTTCACATCAATACGTTTTAACATAGGATGAAAAGTGTGATTCTTAATTAAGTGAATTGTACTTTGAATATCACAATATAAAACATACCTCTATTGCTCAAGTCCATACTCCTTCAAAAATCTTCCATCTATAATACCATTTTCCAAGCATCAATACTTGCAATAAACTCAACTCCTATTGTGAAAAGCATAACACCCTTATGTAATTTTGACTACCACGCCTCTACACCAATTGCAAAGGTAAGGCAAATTTTTTTCTATAAATATCTCCAACCACATAAGCTACCACCAAAGTAAAGGCAGAACTGATGCACCCCATGATGCCTAAGAATCCATTTCATAGCATTTTAATATTCTTAAGATTGGAAATAAAAACCAACTTACAATTTGTCCTGCGTTGTGCATACATCAAAATTCCCACTATATGATGCATAAGGTATTGTTTCATGTGTTTTCTATCATTTTCAATTGTTGAACTTTGCTCAAAACTCAATCTGAAATGTCTTGCAAAGAGAAGTATTAACTTCTTTGGCATGACTCATGTCTAATCTTTCTCATATTACTTAGTGACAACGATAGCTTTTTTACTTTTCTATCATAAATAATAGTTGTGTCCAGTATCATATTTGCTGACCCTAGGTCATTTATACCAAAGGCTTTTCTCAGCCTTTTTATTAATATGTCAATTTTAGAGACATTAACAATTGGCATATTGTCACCATAGTGAAGCAAAATAAATAAACCATCAAAGAACCTTTAATGGAAACTGATAGAACCTCAGCCGTCACCGGTGAGAAATCGTACAAAGCACACCCTAGGAAGACAATAATCAAATATTAGACATCCTAACTCTAACCCTAGGCTCTTATTTATAGAATTTCCCTACTTAACGAACCGAGTATAACACCCAACCCGGATCCGCTTTATTACATAACCTACTAATAATATTGGGCCCACAACAATTGCCCCCTCTCAAACCATAGCCTTGTCCTCAAGGCTGTGTATTAGTCGGTCTTTTCTCAAACTTTTCCTGGATCTCACTGCTTATAAGTTACAATTGTTCCACGATCTCGTTTATCAACAATATGTTTTTTTGCCGCAAAAAATTTTTCCTCTTCCCAGCATATATATAAGCAGTGCCAAGTCTTCCAATGTGTTTTTGTAATATTCACAATCTTCATCCCATAAGATATTTTACTTAGATTGTTATCTAGATCGTTTGGCCAGCCCAGATTTAGATTATCATCTTTGAAAAGATCAGCTACGCCATCAACATCCCCTTTAGAGAGTTCACCACATTCAGTATTCACCACATCTATGGTTGGGAAAGTCTTATCAAGAATAGGAGTATGCACAATTACTTCTTGTTTGCTGACCTCCTTCTGTTTGCCATCAAGTTTCTTCTCTTCATAATAGCTTTCATCAAGAATTTTACTAAATCTTTGTTTCATCTTTTGCTTCAACTCTTCCTAAGAAAGATTGGGAATCTGTCATTTCAACCATCGGATCCAATGGCCTGCTTGTCCCTTCATACGAACAAACGCCATAAGAATTTTATAGTCGTCTGGCGTGTCTTTAATGTCGAAATATTATTCAGCTTGTGCAATCTATCCTACTGGATCAGTTCCATCAAATCCTTGTAATTTCATGCGAATACGAATCTGCCATCTATCCTCCACGTTACTTTGGCTTTGTAATGTAGTCTTCAGGACTTCGCTCGAGGTTGGATAAGTCTGCCCATCGGCAATCATATTCACACCCTCTCGTATTTTCTACTCCCTAACCAACTCTATCAGCATTGCTCTCATCTCATATACACCATCAAGACGACGATTTATCTCCATATAACGTTGAGCAACCTCACTTCTCGTCATCTTCTTTTCTAACTCCTATTTTCTTTTTTTTAATAATCTCTCTCTTTTTTTGTTTTCAAACCACCAATCTCTCTAGTTTTTTTTTCTAACCCTAATCTACACATGCCGCATGTTGCGTCGTGTGTCCTTCCTCTCCTAAATTGCTACAATGCCACTGCTACAATACCCGCCACTACAGTAACTTACTATAGTACCCACTGCTACAGTAGCTTGCTACAGTGTTGCCGCCGGGATCAGAGTCACATGTCGCTGGAAGATCCTTCTACCAAGATTTTAGTCTCATCTCCGCCTTGTCGTCACGTCAGCGTTGAGATGAGATTGTGATTACGGTAACGAAGATGTTGCGATCGCAGAGTTGATGTTCTACGTTCACCTCCTCCCTAGGGTTTCGATTGTCTCCTCACTAGGGTTTTTTTTACCGGTTTAATCAACGATAATAGACCCGCTGTTCAAATCTACTATCGACAACGTAATTTCTTCTGTCTTTATCCGTCGCCGGACCATCGGTTCCCCAACGATCGATCCGGCAGGTTGGACCAATTGATAGAACCTCAGCCGTCACCAGCGAGAAATCATGCAAAGCACGTCCTAGGAAGACAATAATCAAATACTAGACACCCTAACTCTAACCCTAGGCCCTTATTTATAGAATTTTCATACTTAGCGAACCGAGTATAACACCCAATCCGGATCCGCTTTATTATATAACCTACTAATAATATTGGGCCCGTTACATAAACATATTAGTTTAAAGTAGTTTTCTAGTAGCCATGCTCCCAATAAGTAATCCAAACTTCTTATACTATTGTCAAAGTGCTTATTCAAATCATAGAAACTCTTTTTTTCACCTACAAACCAAGTACTCTTTTCCTTTTATCTCAAAGCCCTTTTATCCTAAGTGGCCATGAAAAAAAAAATTATTTTCAAATCTAGCAAAATCCATGCTAACAACAATTCCTAATACAACTCTTAATGTATCCCTTTGCGACTAGCTTGCTTTTATCTTGGTTGTGAATTTTTCTCTTCAATTCTTTAATGTAAAGATCCATTGGTTGTTCAAAACTTTGTTACTAAGTGTGATAATCATCTAGTGGGGCCTGTAGACCTTTAGCCTCTCATATTTGCATCTATAAGCTAAAACCTCTTCAAAGCATATAAGTTCTCTCTTATCAATGAACATTACATATTCCTTTGAAGAATCCTGGCTTAAAGGTTTTCTAATCCTACTAGATTCTAAAGATTTTACATTCACTTGGCCAAATTGTCTTAGAATTAGGAGCATCAGCTCACCATTTTCATGACTTGATTCTACAATTTGAGGGTTAAGTCAAAATTAACATGACTGGCTTGTGGCTTTTGCTATCAATCACTTTATCAAAACCATTAACTTTTTTTATCATCAATAAACATGACATTGTAGTTTCTTATCAACCTTCTATCAACTAAATTATAAAGCCTATAATCATAGTCATTATTTCTATAACCAACAAATATGTGCTGTATGGATATGACAACACAATAACCAATAACCAAATACTCTCAAATGCTTGTAAAAGACATCCTTGTCACTCCAAACTCTTTGTGGCACGTCACACTATTAAAATAACACAAAGGTAAACAGTTAATAGAATAAACTACTATAATTAAAGCCGCACATTAATTAAAGTTAAGTCGTTTGGTCATGGAAACCTAATGCTTTGCTATAATCCCAAATATTTATCTTCAATTGTCAATTCAATGCATTTAAGTTTTTTTCTCTTTTACACTAACAGCAATTTTTTTGAAAACATCTACTACCTCATTTTTGGTCTTCAAGGTGTATAACCAAACCTTTCTTGAATGATCATCAACAAGGTTATAACATAGTACCACCAAGTTTCTTATCATCAAAGATCTACATAAATCTAGAGACACAAACTTAAGAGTTTCATATGCTCCATGTGATGAGTGCTATATATAACTCGATTCTTCTTTCCTACCAAACGATCAACACAACACTCTAAAGATGAGCTTGTTCTACCTAAAGAAGTACTCCTTTGTGACTAGGTTTCTATTCTTTTTTGACTTGTGTGATTAAGTCGCCTGGGTCATAAATCCATAGAAATAACATTAATGGTTGCATTAATACAACCAACATATCCAACTTGCATCAAATATAAACTAGATACTTCTACACCTTGAGCCACTACCAAAGCATCCTTTTTCAGCTTTCACATATTGTCACTAAAGGTGCTGACATATTCCTTCATTAAGTCTTCCAACTAAGATGTTTCACCATATGATTATCCACTTGAGTTGAAGTTGTCTAGATTTCTCTTTTCTCCCGTCTCTCTCTAGGTTATGATGTTTCACTTTTATGCAATCTCCAAAATGTGGCAACTTCTTGTCCCATCAAAAGGCAACCATAACCTTAGTAGAGAGAATCTAGAATAACCCCAAGATGAGTACATTACCAAGATGTCATAATTTTCAAAAACTTGAGAAATCCTCCTGATAGGAGGGAAGCTCATCGAACAACAAGCAAATAAGGATGAGAAAGATGGATAGAAAGGGCTTAACAAAACACAAGGAGGTCAATGGTAAAGTTCTATTTTACATTTAATTAACAAAACTATAAGTTTACTGAATAATGAGTTAAAAGAAAGTAGTAGCAAATAAAACTATTTGACCATTATTCAAAGTACACTGTGATGGAAAAGGGAACAGAAAGTAGGAAGAAAGATGGAAAAAGATTATGATAGTTCAGATTTGAAACATAACCATAAAGTAAAATGGTATGCATGCAAACTAAACGTTTGAATAAACCAACACATTCAATTACCTCTATGGCCTTGCTTGGTGCAACCCTGATGACATTGACAAAGTTACCACGGAATAGTCCCTTCCACCCCTCAGTCTTGATAATTGACTGGAAAACTTCAGTCGCGGAATTCCCATTACTTCCGACCATAAGATGCGTCCTGATCGTTTCCAAGGGAGCAACACATGTCCTCGACACTGCCCCAGCAATTGCTCCACTGAGCAACCTTCTGAGGTGAGGGTTCCCAATTCTAATCCTTACTTTCATCCTATCCTTGTTCTCATTCTTCTTAACCACCACTTGCTCCGGTGCCATAGTTTCTTCGGTCAATTCAGCAGGTTTCGCAAGCAGACGACACTCAAACTCTGGTGACTCACGTTTCACATAGAGCAAAGAGCTTGGAAACTTTAAACTATTGTCACTCGTATTGGTTGGAGTAGGAGAAACCCCAATGCCGACTTGCATCGGCTCGATACATGCAAATAAGCCACGAGACAGGCAAAAATCTTGATGTAGATTATATGCAAAACACAATTCTGGAAAGGAAAGAAGGAATCCATCGCTCTTCTTCTCGACTGCCTGCATTCTCTTATTTGCCATTTCTATTGCCATCGTGCAGCAACCAAACCCTAATCTCTTGAGATAGCTGATCTTGGAAGACAGATCCGATGCGGGTGAATGTAGCGAATTAGCTTTTTGCAGCAAATCTAGGTAGAACACGAAAATCCAGTAAAAAGAATGCAATTCCAATTCAGCATGTTGACCAGTGCAAGAATAGGATACGACTCAGCGAACAAAGGGGGAAGTTATTAAGATTGCAAAGCAGACTAGTTGCTCGGAACCACATGGTGAATAAGGGGAAGAAAGCGTCACGAACAAAAGAAGAAAGAGATTCAATCGCTGATGAATGATCAGATAAAGGCGTTCATGGATTATAACACGACGGAACAAAAAAAAAAAAAAAAAATCAAAGCAAACTCGAAGGAAAGGAAATTCAACAGATGGCAGGGCGAAGGCAGGAACAATTCGAAGATGAGCCGGCATAGGTTGAAGCTCAAGTTCTACCTCCCTCCCGAAGAATCACCACCCCCCTCGCCTCGCCGTTGCTGGTGGCGTAGGATTGCAGCGAAGAGGCGGCGGCTGTGAGCAGTAGTACAACCGGGCAGCCTCTACTTGGTTGTTGTGTACGGACAGCCTTTTTGCAGTAACGGCGATACTTTGGCGGTATCCTCTGTAATTAACACTCTGTATTTCTGTTATTTAATCTCCATTCGAGCTCAATTGCAGAAGAAAGAAAAACTCTAAATTTATTATTTTTAATATTTAATTATAGCTTAATTAGACCTGACAATTTGGGTCAGCGGATCATAAACGGGTCATGTCAGTTGTGACCCGCGACCCGTTTAAGCCAACCCGAATACGACCTGTTTAACTAATTGGGTCAAACTGTCAAACCCGAACACGACCCGTATATAATCGGGTCAACCCGACACGATCCGAATAACTCGTTTATCATTCATATTTTAAACATAGATAATAAATTGATAAAAATTATATTAAAATTAATAAAAATTTGGGCTTATGAGTGGGCCGAAATCTAGGTTAAAAGATATTTGAGCTTATGGGCTAGCAAAAGGAGTTAATGAGCCTATATTTAAATTATATACATATAAAATATATAATATAATCGGGTTAAGCGGGTCAACCCGTTTACAACCCGACACGACCCGATTATTTCCAAGTCATAAACGGGTTGACCTATTTATGATCCGAACACGATTATGACTGACCCGAATCCGCCTAATTTCGTGTCGAGTCGGGTCGGGTCAGCGGGTCGTGTCAAGTTTTGCCAGGTCTAAGTTTAATTCAAAGTATTATAATTCAATCAGCATAGAATATTCTAATGACGAATATTCTAATGACGACCTGAAAATTATTTTTTTATTTATATTTTATTTCTTGCTTTCCAATGAGTCCCACTTTGGTGGGTCAAATATATCTGGTGGGCGTGCCAAAGACGAATTCCCACCTCTCTTAAATAGGGGAAATGGCTTAAAGGAGAAATTTTAGTAAAATAATTATTTAAAATTCTCTGGAGAATATTCCGGGTAATGAGATTCTTAGTTGATGAATATTCTGGTGGCAAGGTGTTTAATCAAACAATTGTTATCCACATGGATGCAAATTAAATTGGGTCAGGCCAAATTTTAGAATTCTTTAATTGACAGCCATAGACTTGCAGCAGCAAGTGATAGTGTTCTCGTTAAAAACTCAAGTTCTTGCAATTTGTTCTTTCCAACAAGTGTCCTCAACTACCAAAATTCTGTACAATTATTTGTAGATTTACGAACCAAAACATTTTGCTTATTATGGAAAAGCAAATATATTCACTAAAATATGCTCAGTAGTAGAAAAAGGTTAAAGATTATATATTTTTTTTCATATTAAAGTTATTTTAGTGGTGCTAGTAAAGATAATATATATGTAATATTAGGGTCAGAGAAAAGGGAGATAAAAGAAAAAAAAAGCTAAGTTTTTTTTTATTTCCTTAGAAGGAAAGAAAAAAGAGGAAAAGGAAAACTTATTACTTTGTCTTCCAAAACGCTTCTGCTTGAATAAGGTGAAAAACGGAAGGAAATGCTACGTTTGCTCTCCCTCTTTTCCTCCCTTGCCTTTGCCCCACCTCTCCACCCTCTTCCTCTCTTTTTCCCCCACCATTGCACCTACTCCCTCATTTAGCTCTTGAATGCATGACTTTCACGTGACATTCATTCCTTCCTCTTTTCATTTTCTTATTCTTCCTCCCTTCCGCAATCTTTCCTTCCTTGCAAGAAAACATAGTGTTGGTGTCATGCCTAGCACCAACCTCTCTCCTCGCCGTTAGAAAAGGTGAACCAACAAAAATATATTAGGAATTATCAACTTAACATCACCAAACTTACAAACAAATGACATATTAGATATTAGAGTATACCGGCCACATCCTAACTTATCTCGCTCCAACTTGACTAAAGAAAACTTAAAGTTGTTCGAGTGTCAGGTTGGGTTTGAGTAAAACCTAAATTCTATAAATTAAGTCAAGCTTGTGTGTGAGATTTTTACTACCTGCTCCAAACCCAACTCGACTTTAACCCTTAGGCTGTGTTTCCTTTAAGAGAAGAAAAACTAGAGGGAGAGAAGAAAAACCAAAGGGAGAGAAAAAAGTGAAAGAAAAGAAAAGAAGAGGGAAGGAAAGGAAAGAATGTGATCTTGACCCATGTAGTAGCGGAAGCGCACAACTGGTGGCAGCAGGGGGTAGAAGTGCACAACAATCATTGGTGGGGAGTGAGAGCGCATGACGGTCAATAATAGGGAGTGGGGTGAGCCTACCGCTAGGGTTGGGGGGAGCTCGCAAGGGTGGGGGAGAGAGAAGGTTAACGGGGGAGAGCTCAATAAGGTGAGCTTACGAGGGTGGGGAAGAGAGATAGTTGATGGGGGAGAGCTCAATGGGGCATAGCTCGGTAGGGCAAGCTTGTGGGGCGTGGGGAGAGAGGCAGTCGATAAGGGAGAGCTTAGTGAAATGATGAGCTTACATGGGTGGGGGAGAGTGGCAGTCGATAGGGGAGAGGGTGGGAAGAGCTTGGTGATTGATGGGAGGTCACCAAAGGCAAGCTTGGTGGTCAATAGGCGCTTGCCATATTGGTGTACATGCCTAAAGGAATAGTTATTACTACATTCACATTGATATTTTATATATCCTAGCATTTGTCATTATTATATTTTTGTTACATTTGTGTTAATGTTGCACGATAATGTCTCTGGAAATAGATTTTATCTAGTCTCAAAGTTTGTCCCCAGTCTAGTGCCATAATGGATAAGAGAAAACTATGGTGCATGTGAGATTGGTATATATGCTGGTTACACTTGTGGTGCCAATACAAGCATATGAGTATATCAATAATTGATATACTAGATCGACCCACTATAAGGATTAACTTGGTTGTCAAAAGTTAATCTCACATGTGATAGAGGTACTCCAGTCCTTTCACTTGAGGTCATTGACACCTCTATATAGTAAGAGATATATTTTGATACAACATAATGTCTTGCTGTAGCTGGGGGGGGGGGG
>JANTFE010013019.1:19567-38004 GCA_027562315.1 Costus pulverulentus | reverse complement strand
GTTCTCACCTTGTTGCATGTATACCTTTCCTCCTTCAGAAGCCCATGAGTTGTGATGAAAAGACATTTTTACCAAATCTATCAAGTAAAGAGATAATCCAACACAAATCAAATGAAATTATTATTTTTTTCAGAATATAGAAAAAAAAAATAGAAAATCTAAAACACAAGCAAATTCACAAATCTTCAGATATCATAGTTCTGTCACAACTGTGAAAATCCAAAACCTGCAAAAAGAAAAAAACAAAGTTAAATCTAAAACAAAAAATACTTAGTCTAGCAATACTAACAACTATTTTGATATTAACAAAACTAAGGTCCCCGGAAACGGTGCCAAAAACTTGATAGCCCGAAAGGGAACACTACAAGTCTGGCATGCGTGTACCTTGGACTAATCCTTGGTAACGACACCAAAAAACTTGTTGTTAGGTTTTCGCAAGTGCACGGAACTATCGAAGTAATAAAGAAAAGTATCGAATCCACAGGGACCTTATTGTTAAGTACCAAATAGTGGTATTCTTACTAGCTAAGTGAACTAAATATGACGCAAAGCAATAATGGAAAACACACTAACTTAGATAATCAGAGAGAAATATTGGGACTAGGGTTTCATCCTCCTTGATTCTAACGATTAGACATAAATAAAGGGTCGTCAATCAAATCTTGTCAAGATAAAGACCTAATTTACTTGATAAATGTATTGTCTCACTTTCGTGCAGACAATCATGCAGATAACCGATCCACACTTTTGTGCAAGATCTATTTTCAATGCTGTAGGTAAGTAAATCATCAATCAAAGATCACAAGGATCACTTTCGTGCATCCGGATTCTAAGTTAATAATCTCTAGTGGAGTCTCAAGGATCACTTTCGTGCATCCGAGTCTCTATACTAGTTTTACTCATGGATCTCCAACGTTCCGATCCTTGCTTTTGCACAAGATCTCCACATTTGACAAATAGACTTGATCTATAGATTCATATTATAATCATGGTAATTATTTTACTAGAAAAGATCAAGATGGATCTAACCTAAGGAAGAGATCCTAACATGCAATTCTAGGGTCCAAGCTCTCAAGCAAATCACCTTTCAATCTCATTGCGAAAACTCTAAGAACATAATTAATAACATGCAATTATAGAGAATCTAAGCACAATTTATCACAAGAGTAAAATTATCATAACAAAGATTATCATGACGAAAGAAAAGAGTTATCTAATCATTAAAAATCGAGGGGATTAAACCCCATGTCCCAAAACAGTATTAAGCTTGCATGGAGAAAAAAATACAATAATCCATAAACTCAGAAGATCAAAAATCAACTAGAAAAGAGGTTTTAGAAAATACAGTACGGCTGTGAAATATTTCACAGCCGTATTTTGCAAGCAGAACTCGATGAACAGTGCTATCACCACCGATTTCATCGATTCCTCCTCCGATTGAACTCCTTTTCCTCTGAACCTTCTGGGCTATTGTATTTTCCTCCAGGCGAAGCTTCTGCATGAAAATCAAGATCTGAGGTGCCCTCTACGCCTCTCGGCGTGAGAACAAACCCTAGCCACCTCTCTAGCGATTTCTCCCTCGATACTGGATAAATGTTCTTCCTTCCACTTTGAGAATCTTCTTCTCTTAAAGACGAGTCCGGAACATCTTTTGTATTTCGATTTGGAGCTCTGGATCAAAAGTTATGGCCCTCGCAAGTTTCGGGCCCGTAAGAGTCGCGCGACCAGGTGCAAATTACGGCCGTAAAATAAATTACGGTAGTGCCGTAAAATCAACTAAATTTTCTGGTCAAAAATTGCTCTAAATTACGGCCCGTGTTATTGTTTACGGCACTGCCATATTTTTGGGCATAAATTACACCCGTAATATCCATTACACCTGGGGTGTATTTTTCAAACTCGCTCCAATTTGCATGAAAATTAGCGAGCGGCTTCATTTCGACGTCCTGAATCCATTCGTGCGCTCAAATCCTTCAAAATCCATCAAAATATGGCACTTTTATCTGAAATTGATGAAAAACAAGAAATTCTGTAGATTCCGTAATATTTAGCAAATAATGCTTAAAAACAAGCAAAAGTTAATAAATATGACACGAAAAACAATATAAAATGGCATGAAATTTACTATAAATTTCGGTGTCATCAAATACATAAGGCTCAAACTTTGCTTGTCCTCAAGCAAAAATCAAAAATTGATCATAAGAATAACCTTTTCATGCTTAATAAATTTCTAAAATACAACCCATCAATGAAAAATTCCACCAATTGATTTACAAAACTTCAAATAAACATATTATCTTTAGAACTCAACCCTCTAGATTCACAATTCAATTAAATAAAACCTTGCAACTTGTATAATAAATAGAATTTTCAATCTCATGATTTCACCCAGTTTTCAATTCAAATCTATCATGTTTTTGTTTACAGGAATTAGGTTTTCAAGATCTTTTTCCACATATGATTTTTTTTTATTTTGTTTGTTTTTGTGAAGATGGCATGTACCCACTTAGATACACACTTTTTATTTTTGACTTCAACTCTTGTCTTCGGTACCACTGTCAATTTTACACAGTGCCAAGTAGAGGAGTCTTATTATTTTTCACTCTCATTATTTTTCATGCATAGACTTCAACCCATCTCTTAGGTACCACTGTCAATTTTACACAGTGCCAAATAAGGGAGTCTCTCACATACATACACACATATACATATATATATACATACATACATATATATGTACATATATATATATATATTGTAGTGATTAATCAGACACATATATTTTCTTATCTCTAATTGATATATAGGCATCATCTAAATAAATAAAGTGGGGGGGGGGGGTATATTATTAAATTTATACTTATTAGGTTTTATCTATATAAAGGTGTGAGTTTTAATTGAGGTGTCATTTAGTTCCCATTAGTTGTCCCACCTCTTTTGTGAACAACGACACGATCAATTAGAAGGGTACTATGTGAAGATCATTTGCACATAGATTCTGGTATGCTTCTCTAGTCCTCTCAAATAATTTTATGGCAAGATACATTATGCAATCTAACAATTGACATCAAAGCTAGATTTCAATTGTCGTAAAAAATTGTCTGAAAAGTTTTTGGTTATGACCTATGTTTTGGTTTAAATTGGAACATAATCAAAATCAATTTGCAATTTGTGGATACAAAATATTTTTTAATTTTACATTTGATTTTTGCTATAAGCACCATCGGCTGAATGTTACTAAGGCTTCTACCCTAATCAATTGGATGCAACAATGCCTCTTCCCCAATCTACCAGAAATGGTTTTCGATCAAACACAATTAGGGCTTCTACCTTTATTCATGTCAGCAGGACCATGTTGACAACAAATTAGGGCTTTTGCTCTAATTTGGTTAGACTTGTAATAGAGCTCTACCTTAGTTCCTATCGGTGAAATCCTATCCAAGTGCTCTTTCAAAAGTAGGCTAGTCACTCATCACCAGTAGTGTTTGTTGAGGCACTATGACAAAGGGGAGAGGATGGGTGGCGAGAAGGAATTGACGCTCGTAATCTCACACAAGGGTTTTTTAGCAAACCTGAATATGTCATTTGTATTTTTTTTGAAAGAAAAATTGAGTGAAAAGAATGGAAAACACATTGAATCTAGTAGCATTTTTCATCCAAAATCAATATATTTTTCATTCTTTCCACTTAGTTTTTCATTTAGTATAGCCAGTTTTTGGTGTTCAACAATTGTGTGTAACATTCAAATAGTTGTCAGCAACTGTGTGCAAAGTGACTGTGGGTAAGCAGCGACATGCACATGCGACCAACGGATGCAGTTGCATCTAAGCCTAGCAGCACATATATCGCATAGTTAAGCTAGGCAAACCACATGAACTGTATGAACAAGCCGAACCATTTGGTCTAGGCCTGTCGAACTAACCCTATTGTGTATTAAAGTACATGTTGTTGGATGGAAAGCACCTGTTTGTAGGGGTGTGCACGGTTCGGTTAACCGAACCGTGTGTCAAAAAACTGAACCGAACCGGTGGGATCGGTTCAGAGAAATTCTGAACCGATCCCGAACCGTTTGTACCGGTTAACCGAAAACCAACGATTAACCGTATTATTTATATATATATATATATAATATTTAAAATTATAAAATAATTTAAAATTAATAAATAAAAATATTCTCGGTTAACCATTAGTTTTTGGTAGTTAACCGTTGGTTTTCGGCGGTTAACCATTAGTTTTGACGATTAACCAGTTCGATTTTATATAAAATATTTATTTTTATATATAAATAAATATTATATAAATGGTTCGGTTCGGTTAACCGCGGTACGGCCAAGTTCCGAACCGTAACCGAACCGATAACCGATCACAAGTAAAAAACCGAACCAATTAAGAACCGTTCGGTTCGGTTTGGTTCAGTTAACCGCGGTTCGATGGTTCGACGGTTTTTTTGCACACCCCTACCTGTTTTCACCTTAGAACAGTGTTGGAAGTAGAAAAAACGAGAGCCTTGAAGCGTGATTAAGATCACTGTCCTTGTCTAGGAAGTGGTTACCAGGGCGGTTACACCAAGAGGCACAACTATATTTGGGCACACAAATAGAATTATGCCCATAATTATTATCACGGGTGGGCCATAATTCTCTCGTAACATTTGGAGCAAATTAATTACAGGTGTAATATTAATTATGGCACGGGCCGTAAAGTTCTCGGGTTTGCGACATAATTACGGCCGTAATTAATTTCACACTCCAAGTGCCGAAGTGCCGAAGTGCCCAATCAAGACTAAATATCATTATAGTCCCAAAGTTGTGGAGCTCATGCAATTAAACCTTGCTCATGCTCCTTATCTTTTCTTTGATGTAACAAGTACAAGCAAAGTATATAAGCATAGAAACACTTATACCTTTTAGCAATATGGGACTAAAAAAGGTTGCTTCCTCTTGTTTACAACTATAAAATATCTAACAATCCCCCACTAGTTGTAAACAATAATTTTCCTGCCAGGTAATATTATGAATGCAAGTGAGTATCTTTCGATTTGGACTCACAATTAGTGTAAACATCTTAAAGTGCTAACGAAGTTGAAGGTTTCAAATATTGTACCTCGACTTCTTATGTTAGAACCGAAGACGTTACACACATAATACTTCCCATGATATTCTCAGAAACTTTCCTTCAATAAACCTTAACACTATTATATATGGCCATGTGTTAATCCCAAGGTAACAAACATTTATAAGAGAACCACAATTCTCTTATTGAAGCGGCACCACTTCAATGTTCATATAGGTGGAGTCTCCACATTTGTCCTAGTTGTTGTGGACACAAGTATTTATAAAATCCATTAAAAGCAAAAGCTCATCCTCTGCTTCACGCAACTGTCAGCACTAACACTTGAATTGTAAATGAACTAAGTATAGGACTTTCTAGTGCTCACAAGCACATAACTATGACTTGTTATTACCCAATGTACTTTATAATTAGTAATTTACTAATTTAAAGTTGGGTTACTATCATAGGTGCTTATTTTAATAATTTAAGTCTCATACTATGAGTAGTATTCCTCACTGAATCCCTGTTAAGAGGCTTAGTGAGAGGATCGGTTAAATTATTTCCAGATCTCACATATATTATGGTGATCACCCCACTAGTAATTAACTCTCTGACATATGCATGTCTCATGCCAAGATGTCTAGACTTTCCATTATATACTTCATTATAAGCACTAGACATTGTAGCTTGGCTATCACAGTGCAAAGAAATGGCTGCCATCGGTTGTGGCCACAACTCAATATCCATTAAGAGATTCTGCAACCATTCAACTTTTTTGCCTGCTGCAACAAGGGTTATAAACTCTGATTCCATAGTAGAATGTGCAATGCAAGTTTGCTTCTTAGAAGCCCAACTTATAGCCCCACCACCTAACATGAAAATCCACCCCAAGGTGGCTGTACTTTCATGATTATTGGTTAACCAATTTGCATCACAATACCCTTCTAGCACACATGGATAATCACTATATACAAGACTTAACTCTCTTGTATTATTTAAATATCCAAGTATTCTTTTAATAGCTTTCCAATTATCTGTGCTAGGTTTACTATAAACCTTGATAATATGCACACAGCATAAGCAATGTCAGGCCTTGTACAATGCATAGCATACATTAGACTACCAATGACACTTGCATAATTTAATTGATCAATAATTCTCTCATTATTTTTTTGATAATTTTAGACTTGAATCAAATAGAGTATTGGCATCTTTTATACCAATATACTTGAACTTATCAAGCATCTTATCAATATAATGACACTTAGATAAAGAATATTCACAAGCATGTTTCTTTATTTTAATTCCCAAGATTGTATCTACTTCACCCAGATCTTTCATTTGAAAGATTGAATTTAGATACAATTTGGTTTCTTTTATTCTCATTCTTATTTGTGCTAAATATTAGCATGTCATCAACGTATAAACATAAGATTACTCTATACTCCTTTGTTGACTTGTGATAGATACACTTGTCAACTGTATTGTATCTAAAGTTATTAGAGAGAATTACTGAATTAAATCTCTTGTGTCATTCCTTTGGAGCTTGTTTCAATCTATAGATTGATTTAACTAGTTTACACACTTTATTCTCATTACCTGGAAGCGTAAAGCCTTCAGGTTGCTCCATATAAACTTCTTCAGATAGTTCACCATTTAAGAAGGTCGTCTTTACATCCATTTGATGCACACATAGCTTATTAATTGAAGCTAAAGCAAACAATAATCGAATGGATGTTATTCTAGCTACTGGAGCATATGTATCAAAGTAATCAACACCTTCCTTTTGTTTGAATCTTTTAGTTACCAATCTAGCTTTATAGGTGTGTATACACCCATTAGGTCTATATTTCTTTTTAAAGACCCACTTACATCCAATTGCTTTGGATCCAGGTGGTAAGTCCACCAGAACCCATGTCCCATTTGACATTATTGAGTCCATTTCATCACAAATAGCTTCTTTCCAGAAAGAAGCATCTCTTGAAGTCATTGCTTCACAATATGATTTGGGCTCATTCTCTAAATTGCATATCATAGATGTTTTATTTACAATTTTGTTTCTATCTCCTTCAACAAGGAAAAATAATGAATCAGGTGAAACAAAGTCTTTATCTAAATGTTTTTCAATTCTTATTCTTTGACTTCTTCTTGGTTCATTAATTTATTTCCTTTTCTTCTCAACCCTCACATCAGAGGAGCTTGATGTCAAACTAGGTTGAGTCTCTTTTGCATCACTCATAAATTTATCTTCAAAGAACTCAACATGAATTGATTCAACAATTATGTTGGAGTCAATGTTTAATAATCTATAAGCTTTGGAATTTTGAGCATATCCAACAAATATGCTTTTAATCCCTCTTGGTCCTAACTTTGACTTATGTGGCTCAGGTGTTTTTTCGAAAGCAACATACCTCGACACTTTAAAATAACTTTCTCCCATTATTCCAAAGTTCATATGGTGAAGTCTTAAACTTCTTAAAAGGAATCCTATTATAAATATGACAAGCTGTCAACAAAGCTTCTCCCCAAAGAGTGAAAGGTAACTTAGCATTTAATAGCATGGTATTAACCATGTCTACCAAAGATCTGTTATTCCTTTCAGCAACCCCATTTTGTTGAGGTGTATAGGGAGCAGTCCTTTGATGAACAATACCATAATTATCACAGAAAGAGTTAAATGTATCAGCAAAGTATTCACCACCTCTATCTTTTCTAAGCATTTTGATTTTTGTTCCTTTTTTATTTTCAACTAATGATTTGTATTCCTTGAATTTATCAAAGATTTCATCTTTGGTTCTCATTAAATATACATATATGAATCTAGAAAAGTCATCTATAAAAGTTATGAAATATCTTTTACCACCTCTAGATAATTGACCATTCAATTCACATATATCAGAGTATATTAGTTCAAGCAAAATAGATTTTCTTTCAACTTTAGGAAAAGTTTTCTTAGTCATTTTTTATTCTATACAAATATCACATTTTCCAATATAATCATCTATGCTAGATATATAGTTATGCTTGGACATGTAATACAAATAACCATAGTTTAAATGTCCTAGTCTAGCATGCCATAAAGAGGAAGAGTCAACAGTATAAATAACAACTTGATTCATTTCATTAAGAGATAATTTAAACATGTCATCCACAGAGTATCATTTTCCCACAAATATCCCATTCTTAGTTACAATAACTTTGTCTGCCTCAAAAATAATCTTAAAGCCATTCTTACATAACAGGCTTGTAGAAACTAAATTCTTTCTTAGATCAGGTACATGAAACACATTAATTAATGTGAGTTTCTTTCCAGAGGTGAATTGAGTTCCACACTCCCTTTGCCCAGAACATTGGCAGCTACATGGTTACCCATCAGTACTTCTTCAGGATCTTTTAGCTCATTGTACACCTTAAACAATGATTTGTTGTTGCAAACATGAATGATGGCACCAGAATCCAGCCACCAACCTTTGGATGCAGTTACAGAAGCCATATGGAGTTCTGTGATCATTGTAACAAATTTCATATTATCAGTTTCAACCATATTTGTTTTATGGTTGCCCACACCTGAAGTGCCAGCATTTCTTGCCATGTTCTTTTTGTACCTGCACTCTTTTATATAATGCCCCTTTTTCCCACAATTAAAGCATGAGCAATTCTTTTTGACATTATAATTGTTCACGAGCCTTTTGAAGATCTTTTTCTTCACATTACGATTATTTCGAGGACCACCAGAGGATACCCCCACATTTGGGGTAACATAAACTTGGTTCACTCTTGAACCCAATATCAATTCATCTCTAGTCCTGTTCTCACATTCAAATTGTAAATGAGTAATGAATTGTTCAATTGAATAGTTCTCAGTAGAATGCAGAGTCTTTCTTCTATAATCATTCCAAATAGCTGGGAGTTTAGACAATATTGCTCCCACTTGAATTGCATCAGGAATTTTAATTTGCAATTCACTCATTTGGGAAACAAGGATCTCTAGTTCTCTTACTTGGTCCATAATTGGCATGTTTTCAGAAAAATTGAATTCAAAGTACTTTAGTGCCAAAAATCTATCCGTACCTTGCTTCATGTGCTTGTATTTGGATTCAAGTGCATCCCATACCTCTTTAGGCGATTTGTAGTTGTGGTACACATCATATAACCTACTCGTGAGTGAGTTGAGGATGTATCCTCTACAAAGCATTTCGTCAGTCTCCCTTTTCGCCTTGTATGTAGCCAATTTAGTCTTCACAGCATCTGAATCTATAGGTCTAACTTTTGGAATTAGTGGCAAGTCCGAATCCAGAAGATAGTAAAGATTCAATGTAGTGAATAGCCAAGACATCCTGTCTTGCCAGCGAGTGTAGTTCATCCCATCGAAACGATCAAGTTTGAAAGTTTCCTTTTGGAATTGCACTTTCACATTTGGGTTTAGATCTGCCTCCATGGAAGAATATTGCCTTTAGAATTGTTGGATGGAAAGCACCTGTTCGCACCTTAGAATAGTGTTGGAAGCAGAAAAAATGAGAGCCTTGAGGCATGATTAAGATCACTGTCCTAAAGGCAATTTCTAATATTTTGGAGTAGTCTTTAGGATTCAACAAGGCAGGAGAGAATCTGAGAAAACGCGGGAGAAGCGAAAGAAGAGAACACACGTATTCTTCTTGTTTTCTCTTGAGAAAATTATCCAGGAAGCGGTTACTAGGGCGGTTACACCAAGAGGCACAACTGTATTTGGGCACACAAATAGAATTATGCCTGTAATTATTATCATGGGTGGGCCATAATTCTCTCGTAACATTTGAAGCAAATTAATTACGGGTGTAATATTAATTACGACACAAGCCGTAAAGTTCTCGGGTGAGAATCGCAACATAATTATGAGTCGTGATAAATTTTACACCCCAGGCCGTAATGTTCTCGGGTGAGAATTGTGACATAATTACACACGTATTCTTCTTGTTTTCTCTTGAGAAAACTGTCTAGGAAGTGGTTACCAGGGCGGTTACACCAAGAGGCACAATTGTATTTGAGCACACAAATAGAATTATGCGAGAAGTGAGAGAAGAGAACCCATGTATTCTTCTTGTTTTCTCTTGAGAAAATTGTCCAGGAAGCGGTTACCAGGGCGGTTACACCAAGAGGCACAACTGTATTTGGGCACACAAATAGAACAAGTGCCCAAGTGCCCAATTGATAGGGCCTAAACTTGATAGGCTGCTACTGCAAGTGCACGGTCTATCGCGTAATAAAAAGTATCGATCCCACGAGGACTAGGGGTCAAGTACTAACTGATCAGTTAATCGATAGCTAGGTTAATGATTAATAGAGAGATATCTAATTTCCTAGTACAACTAAGTAAACTAAAGCAAACTAAAAACAAGCAGAGCAGAAAACAAGCAATCGGGGTTTGAGATCTTTGAGAGAAGATCGGGGTTTCGGGTTTCACCGCACTAAAGCATGCATGAAAGTAAATGTTGATATTTTAGATAGGTTTTTACCTATGTTCTTAAGGTAATCCTTCCTAAGGTACAGACACGCTCCCTCTCAAAACACGGTCTGGTGTCTAACTTAACCCAAGTCTCCTACTCTCGTGGCTTACCGGGTTAAGCCGACCCAATGGGTTCTATGAAGGATTGAGGTTCCTCGGGTGATTTCGACAACTCTCGTGGCCGAAATCACTAGTCCAGTTTAAGGGGGTCCGACGATTGTGGTTCACCTCTCAGTCCTTCCCACAATGTCTAAAGCATGAACATGTATGACCAGTACATAAACATGAATGAAAACTTCCTAGACATGAATAAGAACAAAGAAAAATATGAGTAATATATAAATCAAACATTAAAGATCAACATTCTTACAGTGGGCTACGCCCAAACCCCGAAAAGAGAGTTTACGCTAAAAGATTCATCACAAAATATATGAAATCTCTCATACAAATTGATTCAAACTAGAGGGAGGAGTAGATCCTTGATAGAAGAAGGTTCAGCACGATGATCTTTGTCAAAAAGAAGAAGAAATCACGCCGGAACAGTGTCGTCGTCAAGAAATCACCCCAAAACCCTAGTTGTCCCCCTTTTGCTCGTTCTCCTCAACTGCTTGATCAAATCCGATGATTTGGGTTCCAAAACGTGTGTATCCAAGTTAGGAAGGTCTCCATAAAATTTTAGCAAATTCCGCTTCCAAAATAGTAAGTTATGGGCGAAAAACCGTACGCTTGTCGAACTGGGCGGGACGATACACGACCGTGCATGGATGCACGGCCATGCCCGTGTATGGCTCGGCGACGTTTAATCTTTGGAAAAGTTGTTCTTCACGGCCGTGCATAGATTCACGGGTGTGCCCGTGAACGTCTTGCCAAAAATCTGAAAGTGCAGGTTCATACACGGCCGTGCATGGATACACGGCCATGCCCGTGAAGAGCACAGAGAACTCCGTTTGAGCTGAAATTCGATGTGTAGCTTCGTCTCATCATGAGGAATCGTTCCATATCTTCAAATCTTCCAAATTCCATCGATTTTGGGGGTGAAATCCCTGCATTTCAATAAAACAAAGGTAAAGTGAAAACTCTGAAGAATATGAAGCATTTAAGCAGATAAATGAGACAAAACATGCATTTTACTCCAAAATAATAACAGAAATAAGTTACGATATATCATATATTTGCATGTCATCATCAATCAAGACATTAAATATCATTATAGTCTCAAAGTTGTGGAACTCCAAAATAATAACAGAAATAAGTCACGAAATATCATATATTTGCATGTCATCCCCAATCAAGACATTAAATATCATTATAGTCTCAAAGTTGTGGAGCTCATGCAATTAAACCTTGCTCATGCTCCTTATCTTTTTTTTTTTGATGTAACAAGTACAAGCAAAGTATATAAGCATAGAAACACTTATACCTTTTAGCAATATGGGACTAAAAAAGGTTGCTTCCTCTTGTTTACAATTATAAAATATCTAACACATGCAAAAATTGTCATCCCTATTGTGCTAAAGCACATGTAGCTATTGCGGAGAATAGCACCTTGTTGTTGTGACATCCTATTTTCTTTTTTTAAAAAAAATTCCTAGCATGAATGAACCATGATTTATTGCCATTTAGTAAGAAAATATGCATAATTTTTTGTGTTATGTTTTATTTGTATGAATTAAATATACTCAAATAATTAATTAAAAAAAATCCTATTTTGTATTAATTAATTAGTTTATACATGTTAATAGAATTTTTTATGTATGTCTAATAAATGATTTAATGTTCATATTTATTATTAGAACATTATCATTAGCAATAAGTGCATAATTTTTGCATGTTATGTATTATTAATTTAGGTCAATTATACTCAACTCATACACATTTGGTAATTAACTGCTTATGAATAGTGATCAATTATAAATTACCTTAATTAAGCATACTTAATTTTTTTTATTTCAATTGGTTTTACTAGTATAGTCACCAAAGTGACCTCTACTATGAAAACTTTTGATTATAGACTATTGAGTTAAAGTATAGTTAATTTTTCATTTCAACTAATTTTTATAATATAGTCACTAAAGTGACCTATGCTATGAAATCTTTTAAACATTAATTATTAAGTTTAGGTGTGTCCTTTATGCGGGCAACTTGTCAACTGAAAGGATGATTATTGCTTGGAAAAAGAATTACATGCATATGTGGTAATGAGTATGGGATGATTATTAGGTGTTCGTTGTGTGTATTTAGTCGGCCCAAAGGGACGTTAGTATGTATGCCCTAAAGACCAATTTTACTATGTTCATTCATTCATACATTTGAATAATAAAGACATTGTCATTATTTTGTTAATCTCTACGACTGTATTGATATAGGATAATACTATGAGTCTATGATATCCTTAAAGATTGATTTTGTTCAATCTTATAATTTAGTCCTTAGACAAAGTACTTTAGTGGATTAGGGACAGGTTTGGTGCATATGAGACTAGTTTGTGAGTTGGTTAGATATTGTGTATCAACGTAGACACATAGGTATATCAAGTAATAGATATACTAGACCTACACATTGTGAAGCAATGACTTGAGTGTCACAAGTCAAGTTCACAAGTGACAGAAAATGTATTGGTTCTTAGACTTGAGGTCATCAATATTCACATATGAAGAGTGATATACTTTGATACAACCTACCACTTTTATGTAGCCAGGGAATCATATTGGCTGCCATTGGGTATATAAGACATATATGCAGTATGAATGGTCAATAGATGATTTTCTCCTTTTAAAAGTTTGATAATCTAGGGATCCCTCCCATGGGTGTATGACTGAGAGTACATGACTATACCTCGGAGACGATGTTCTCCTACTCAAGTCACCCATATGATCAAAATAGTAAATGTGACACATTTGTCCGGTCTAGGGTTATTAGAAAGTAAAGGGATTATATTGCATATAAGAAAACTTTGTTCAATTCTGACTCAATTCGGGGTCGATTCGAATTCAAAAAATAAAGGGGCGGAAATATTCACGGCCCATAAACTGTTCACGGCTATGACTGTGAAAGTTTATGTGAATAAAGACCTATGTACACAAAAATATTCACGGCCCGTGAAGGATTCATGGCCTTACCCGTGAAAGTTTTTATGAACTTTTCTACTTAGCCGCGATTTCACCCCTTGATCGCGAAACTCACGGCTGCTGTCGTGAATGTCCAGTCTAACACTATTTTCGGCCCAAATTTAATGTGCGACCTCGTAATTTTCTCAAAAACCGTGCTATGGCTACAAGACTCACAAAATTCATCATTTTTATGCTATTTTACCTACATTTTCGTAAAAACTAAGAAAAGTAAAGATTCTATACTAAGTGTAGTAAAAACACTAAAAATTAGTATAAAATCATAAAATAAGCCCAAAATATCATATAAAATATGAGCAAAAATATGATGTAAATACAATGCATCAGTCGTATACCTAGACACTCAAGATCTCGTATTGATCGAGTAATTTGGTTGATTTGAATATGTTTGGGATTCTGATGCATCATTGATACATCTAATGAGTCAAAGATGATCGTATAGAGTCAGGTTACGTTTTGACATCAGTTAACCCTAGTTAACCTTCGGGTGACCATATTTGACTAGCTCTAGTCAACAAATCAAATGACGTAAAAAGCGACAGATTTATTCGGAAGCTTGTTGATTTGATTTAAACATAATCTAGAGGGATCCACAGCTTAAGTGCAAAATTAAATATCTATATTCAATGAATGGAATAAATATATTAGATTTAGTTGTGATTTAAGTAGTGGGACTTGTATTAAAACTTTATATAAGGGGGCATAGGGGTGCATATCATACACACTCTTCTCTTGAATCCCTAGCCGCCCACTTATCAACTCCAAGCCCTAGCCGTCACCACCATAGAAGCTTGGCCGCCTCTCCTCTTCAATTTGCAAGAGCTTCTGCATAGGCGAGTGCTTGAGGGGCTTTGGCACAAGTGAAAGAGAAGAGAAGATCTCCTCTCCTTAGCGCCTCTCATCATCACCATTAGCGCAAGTGGAAAGTGCTTCACACTCCTTGCGGCCATGACTCCATCATCTTCTCCTTGGTGCAATTCCCTTGATGTTGGCTCAAGTTGACAAAAAAGCTTAGGTGTGGATCTTGTTTCCGAAAGTTAGCACTAGACATGGAAGAAGAGGTCTCGAGAAGCCACTGTGTGCATGAGCGTAGAGGACGGGCACTTGCATATATCAACGTTGTCATCAATTGCTTCTAAATTGCTAAAAGATACCACTCTAATACATCCGATAGTTTCACTCATAAGAATGATCCTTGCATATCAGGAAATTTTGTTTCGAGCTAACGCTTCCACTATCGTTTTTGTTTTAAAATTAGCTTGGGGTTTCGCAACAAAAAATTTTAAAATAAGATAGCAATCATACGAATTAATAACTATGAGGCCATTTTAAAAGTAAATTTTCTTTCATTAATTTTCTTCCTAAACAAGGCCTTAGTGTCTAATCTTTTCATATCTTGTTTGCCATGTAGTATGGAGGATTTCCTTGATACAAACTCACATAATGAAACTAGAATATATCTTCAGCAGCTCCAAGCTACCTTAGAAAGCAATTGATTGAAAAACTAGGATCCACTATTCTCCCTTTAACACTTAATACAATACAGTTGACAAAAGACAGCTGACGAACACCTAAGTGATCCTAGTAAATTGAAAGCAATTGAAAAACTATTGAGTCTTCTATTTCAAAGTTTCCACGTGAAAACTTTCAGTTTGGGACAAATGGGGAGATGACAAAAGATAGCTGAGGAAACACCTAATGTCCTTTTTCCTAAAGAGATATCACATTAATATCTAATGTCCTTTTTCTAGTAAATTGTTTGAGACCTACTAAAAAAGCCTCTACAATCGCTTGATTCCAATGAAAAGCGCAGCATATTATATTTATGCAAAGCATAACATCAAATAATCTGCATCGTCCCCAAATTATCACATACAGCTTTGAGATGATGTAACATAAAATGAGCCACTTTGGATAAGTGGAAGCACAACTCCAGCGAGCACACAAGGGCAGCGAGCGTGGAAATAACAAGCGAGCCGGCGATAAGCAGAGATAGTGAGCACAGAAGCAACAAGCGAGCAAATAGTAGTGAGCAGCAAGGTGGCGAGTGAGAAAACGGCAAGCGTGAGCAACAAAGCAGCAGGTGGGCAGGGAAGCGCCGATGGTGAAGAAGCGAGAAAGGGGTAGATTTAGCAAGTGACGTGCTTTCCGCTTAATTTTGGGCAAATTCTAAAATAAGAGATTTTAAGGTTATTTTTCTTCATACTTTGCCTTGGTAAAATTTCATCCACCCTACTAAACGAGAGATTTTATCCCTTTCCTTTCTTTCACCCCTCCTTTCTGCTAGGTTAACATAGTGTAAGTCCATCATAAATACAAGTACAAATAATGAAAAACTCTACTGGTGCAATTATATAATTCATTAGCCAAAAGTATGATACATAATTTACACATGCACCTATGTAATTTGACTTTAGAATTAAAGGGAAACTAATCCATACCTCTTGAGAATCTTCCCCTTTGCTTGTAAGTATAATGGAGTTGAGAAAAAAAAAAAGATAATTTTAGATATGCAGAAAAGAAAAAAAAGTACTAATAGTTAAAATATATTTTCCTTCTATCTACTTGGATTCCTTCCTAGGAAAAAAGCCCTAAAGGTATTTAAATTATTTGCAAGTTAAATCAAGGATGCACTATCCATGTAAGTCATTCAATACAAGATGAGCTACTAATAAGTCAACTTATGCTTACCCTTTCCGTACTTTTTGCAACAAATAAATTACATCAAACTCTAAAAATACGACCACCCATCGAGCTTATATTTATATTAAAAGTCACCTTGTCATAACATATTGTAGGAGGTCAATTCTAGATGTAAGATGAACTTGGCGCTCAAAAAGATAATATTTTAATTTTTGAACTAGAAAAAGTACGCCCAAACATTGTTAGCACATCTTAACAAAAATAATAAAAGTCATCTCATATGGTAAGTGAAGAAAGTAATAATTGATTCATGAAATACGGAGGGGTAGAGTTCTAAGACACTGTCACTGCAGCACTTACCTTGCTTGTTGCAGTCGACACTACAACTAAATTCTAGAAGATACATAAAAACTTTGTGTCACCCAAACCGATTACTCACAGAATGTTAGCAAGAAAATATTGAAGACAACAAAATAAGGTGCAATTAATTTAAAGAATTACCCTTAAATTTCTGAATTCGTACTGCAACATACTAGCTGCCATATCTTCTGAAGAAAATAGCTTTCTTCAAATAAAGTTCACGGAGTCAATGCAGAGTATATTCATAATACACAAGTTTTCGTCTATTGTATCAGCTGGGCTGAAATAATATTTACAGTTAACAAATGAGGTACTCTTCTACATCTGCTACGATAATATCAGACGGAGTATCTCTCCTGAATATTTGAATGATTTCTCGGTCTCCTCCAAGCATCGGTCCTTCTCTTCTCTGGACCAGCTCTGTAATATCAAATAAACAAACAATTAAGAAAACGATGTCAATCATTAACAGGAAAGAAAAACTAGGAAAGGAAACAGGAAGCTGGGATTTCAAAGTCAGCAAAGAGAACTATATCTTAGTGGCATACCGAAGCAACTCTGTTAAGCTTATCACGGACGTTCTGCAACAGTTGTGAGAGATCACCATCCCACTTGTAGAATTCCAGTTCTTTATTGTCTAAGATTTTCTCTGCTACCTGTATGGAACAGAGATCAAATAAACAATGAACCTACAGTTTGTCATCATTTAAATAATTGATTTTTCTCACTCTGTTTAGCACTCCACAGCATAACCGTAAAAAAAAGTCATAGGATAGTAGTGGGTAGGACCCGAGTATGATGAGGGCATACCCCTCCTTGTCCATGAGGTTATGGTGGAGAAAGGATAAGGAGAAGCAAAAAGGAAGTCACCTAGGAGAGGTGAACTACTAATGATGTGTTATAATTTTCAGGTTGCAGCTTGGAGCTTCCATGACTCTTGGGTATGGCCTGGGGGTACTGGCGTGGAGCTGAAGACTTATCATTGTTCTGGGATGCAAAAGAACAGATGTCTATACTTGTGGCATGGTCCCTTAGCACTGGGGGATAATGCAGAGCAAAAGTGCAGACACTGGGATTCGACCCAGGGCATGATGGATGCTGCAGAGACCTGAAGACCAGGTTAAGGAGTCGGTCATCCTTGAAGTTAGAAGGGGGTGCACCCTTCTTCAACCTAGGTCTTACACCTATGGGCGGCATAGGTAACTACCTCAAGACATGGGGCGCATGTCTAAAGGAAAAGGAAGTGGCGATTGTAACCGACCACTTATCATTTTGTTGTTGCGGATTGCTTTGGCGTGGACAAGGTCTTCTTGTGGGCGACAACTAGTGGATTTCTCTTCATCAACTGGCGGCCATCTTTCATAGCACCGGCGACACTTCCCTTGACGAGAGGACACCAAGGAGAAGACTCGAAGAGAAGGCTTCATTCAACAAGGTCTTGACGAGAGGATCCAAGACTTGAGCATGGGAGTTACTTCTTGTTTAGGGTAATTTCTTGTATGTGAACTTGTATCGAGTTTGTATATGTGTTGAGTGAAAAATGAGAGGTTCTGTGTATCATCTTCGTTTAATGAAAATGGTATTTTCCTCTTAGTTTGATGTATTGTGGTTTCGGTTTTCATGAGTATTCTTATTGTGATTGTGAATTATACATCCTATGTACATGCGCATACTCCATGAAAGAGGAGAGGTCATGCCGAAATTTTAAGTGACCATCTTCATCCTTGTTTTCTTGAGCAAGCCGAGTGTCTCTTGTGTTAAGGGCATTAGGT
>JANTFE010013016.1:0-12169 GCA_027562315.1 Costus pulverulentus | reverse complement strand
TGATCATGTGTTCATGCTAACTGATCTTGAAGCCCTAGCTTCCGCTGTGCAAATATATATATATGCGCCTATTTAGGGTTTCGCCCCCCTTTGCTTAGGGGACTTTCAATTCATAATGTCCCCGCCCCTCCTTCTCTCCATGAGTCTGCCTATACATTTGCTTCTCATCTCTCAAGTTTACATGACGAGATTCATCACCGGATTTATTTGAGCAACACCCGGTATGCTGTCGCGGCCAACGAGCATCGTAGGCCACACTATTTTGAGGTTGGTGAGTTAGTTATGGTGCGACTCCACCCTGAGTGATTGACTTCGAGGGCCAACAGGAAATTGCAAGCATGATACGACGAGCCCTATACGGTTCTACGGCAGGTTGGATACAATGCCTACATCCTCGACCTCCCGGAGGATTCCCTCAACATCGCCGACCTTCTGCCCTACCACACGCCCTTACCTGCCGACGCCCTATCCTCTGCCATGGTACATCCTTGTTCTCCGAAGGAGAATTCTCCCCACCCAGGGGGGAATTGACGGAGTCAATGTCCCTTCTTGGGGCACCTGCACAACTGTTGAAGACACCTGGGAATGCCCCCAGGACTGGAGCACTGCCGCAGCCATCACGGCCAGGCTGTGATGCCAAATACAGCCATGACATAGTTGCAAGCAGCCGCGAACAGAAGCACAGCACCGCACACGGCCGTGACTGTAGCCGTGACCGCCTCAGCGCAGCTCCAGCCCAGCCGACACGGCCAGGCCATGATCCCCAGCATGGCCGTGACATGAGTACCCCCAGACGCAAATAGAAGCACGGCACCGCACCCTACCTTGACCACTGTCATGACAAGCTTGGTGCAAATCAAAGATCCTTATCACTCCTGTGACGAGAAGCACAGCCAGGCCATGACCAGCTCGCCGATCATCATCGCCTCTAGCATGCCCGTGCCCCCTGCCATGTTGGGCTCGGCACAAGTTTGCCTACCCCGTCATGCCCATGACGAGAAGCATGGCCAGACCATGATAGCACCTGCAGGAGTTCCCAGAATCCGCTCACGCCCATGAACACAAGCACGGCCAGACCGTGAACGGCTCGAAAGTGAAGATGGGTCCTGTTTCACATGAAGTTCGGCGTTCACAGCGGTCTTCGCAGCCTCCTGACCGTTATGTGGGCATCGTGAGCCCCTCTTTAGCCTCAACGGAATCCATTCAACCGGTCCCCATGGCGACCCTTCCCCAAGGACCACCTCAAGAACCACTGACAGACCGCTACCATAACCGAGTCCTCAACTTGGCACAGGAGATAGCCAACAATGTGCAGAACCAGCCCATAATCAGCAAGTTTTGCTATTTCATGGTAGCCTACTCGGAGATGGTTTAGCGCGCCACTCAGCCCGGCCAGCGGCCTGCTAAAAAGGCCCATGCGCCAACCCCTTGAAGATTCTCTGTGAAGGTTGTTAGCTGCTGCTTTTAGTTTGTTAAAGGGCATCTTGACCCCTCTTTTAGGAAGTTAGGGGTTGTTGGCTTCTCCAACAACCCTCATGTGATTGTCATGTGCTTCCCCCTCCCTCTTGTTCTATAAAAGAGGGCTGAGGGCTTGTGTGTTTTCAGTTTTCACTATAGTAGATGCTCTCCCCCACGTGAGAGCTTAGGTCCAGTGTAACTCCAGTGCTTCTCGCTGCTTCTTTATTGCGATTCAATCAAAACACCTGGAGAACCCCCACTGGGCTCCGGGTCCTTTCCTATCCTCCTGCGTCTATTGCGTTTGTGGCTTGGACGAGCGGAGTTCCTCCCTTGCAGCCTCGTGAAGTATTCGTGCACCCGTGCTTGCATTGAAAAGTTGCCTCTATGAGTCAGGTAAGTAGTTTCATTTGTAGATCGATCCGTGGTTCTCGTCTCGCTGGGTTTTGCTCAAGTAAATTTCTGATTTGGTCTCTCATTGGCATTCACTGGGTTTCTTAACCGCGCACGTTTTCTTTTCCCTCATCTCAAGACCCTCTCACAATTTCAGCATCATCGTCTCCACCCACCCTTACAGTACTGAACTAAGGACATACCCTTCCATAAGTTCCGCTGCGTCAAAATGCCACCTATATCTTAGGTGTGAGGATCTACCAGGATAGATCCAAGAAGCTTATTGCCCTAAGTTAGTGCACATACATTAAGAAAGTGCTAGAGAGGTTTAACATGGAGAATTCAATTAGAGGATTTCTCCTAGTTAAGCATGGCTTAATACTCTCTAATAGCCAATGTCCTAAGACCCAAAAGGAGAGAGAATATGAGTTGAAAAAATAGGCAAACATGATGCACTAAGTTGAGATTTACTTTTTGAAATCAGAATGCAATTACAACCGAGAAAGGAAGATTGCTAGACCTTCACAAGGATCACACACCTTCGTCTACACACTCTGACCTCTCCGCGGTGAGATTCTATCACACAAGTAAGATAAAGAAAAAGACTAGGATCCAGCTCCTTTTATAGATTAAGGGAGGGAATCTCATACTTTACACATGTCTACCTACTCTAACAAACTAAAAGCAGTCAAGATGTTGTTGGCACATAATCCTACCAACTCTTAACAACCAAGGTAACCCAAGGCTATGCAAAATTTGATGTTGGGCACATGGGCTGGAACTTTGTGGGCTACTACTGGGCCATCAAACCAATTTGGAGCACGCGGCAATGAAAAAGTAGAATTTGATAACAATTGGCTAGTTCATCACTGTGCTGGCTTGCTGTTGGGCTGTGTTGGTTAGCAAATTATGATAGTGATCATATACTTGGTCCTCTAGCTATCATGGCGTCAAGAACATGGGTCGCAGGTCCTCCGTTTGTGCGGATAATGGGCTGATGAATCCCACATAGTGATTCAGGGGTTAGCTTGTATGCTGCGAACGTCGTAGTGGTTGTGTCAGACTCTTTTTATCTCCCTTGGGGGAGCGGAGTCTAGTTCGGATGAATACCATCGTCGAAAGGGAGTCATTAGGGACGTTTATCAAGTTTTGAACCCTTCATGACCATGATGGGGTTCGCATTTGGGCGCTATGCATGTGTCTATCACAACCGAGCCGTTCACAGCCTGGTCATGCACTTCTTTGCGCCTAGGTACCACATTCTCGTCCATCACTGCCGAACCTTTCATGGCCTAGCAATGCATTTCTTCTCATCTGGGTACCACATTCTCGTCCATCACTCCCGAGCCTTTCACGGCCATGATGGCTTCAGCCAAAGTTTTATGTGCTGAATTCACTACTGGAATTTTGTCAACTTTGGTGCCTGACCTTCCTTCTGCATCACAGCACCATTCAGGCAAAACACATAACTAGATTGCAATCTAAAGTCATCGGGAATTGACTAGAATGAGGTATTAGTGTAGGCCTACACATTGAGTTATTCCTCTCCCCCATAAGCCAATAACAACTCCTTAGTCCCCCTCAGGTGTTTAAAGATTGTTTTTATTACCTTCCACTGCTTAGCCCCTAGATTTGACTAGTATCTACTAGCTATGCTCAATCCAAAAGCTACATATGGTCTTGTCTTAGCCGTACGGGCTATGGATGACTGTGGAGAAGGAAGAGCCTGCTCTAAGACATACAGCTTCTTCTCTTGCTTGAAGACGTCCTCAAGTTCCGATACTAGTCCATAATGTTGGGTCCAACCAACTTCTCTTTCTTGAGAAAAGATCACAGTGACAATCCGATGTTGCTATTGTTGTAGCCATCTACAATAAGAGACAAGCATATTAGTATCACATATCAATCATTTATTCTGGACTTTTTATAAATGACTATTTCTCACTATTTTATTCGAATCGACAATCCTCAAAAGTTGATCGAGGCATGCTTAATAAATATATGAAAGTAGTTAGTAAATGAATGTCATGGTTATAACCCAATGATAGACCTTGAGTATCAAGCCCCTAGACCTAGACTTGCCTATGCAACTCTAAGGCTGAAAGCGCCAGCACATGCCTCTAGCCATTAGCTGAGCCCAGACTGAGCAAGGTCCACTTCTCCAGGTCCTCACGATGCCGCCTAGGTCTTCATCATCTAGGTTTAGCTCCCACACAGCTAGAGGTGCCAACTAGGAAAACCCTAGGTGCTTCTCCAAGGTTAGGTCAGCCCTAGGTCTTGTCTTGGTTATATTGCAAACCCTAGAGTCCTTTCAGGGTTCAGCCAACCAAGGTACACCTCCATGCTCAAAGTGCACCACCACCTTTACAAGGTGCGCCACCTTGCTTGGATGCGCCACCAAGCTTGGATGCGCCATCATGCAAGGTTGCACCATCCTCTGTAGCTCTCAAACCCTTTGGTGCGCCAAATAGGAAGCCCTAGATGCACCACCAAGATTTGTCCAAGGAGGATGAGCTCCATGTATGCTCTTCATGCCATGTGCTAGTGTATTTGCTAGTTCTTCCTTGTCTTCAAGTATTCAATACAAAAGCTAAACCTAATCTAGATATACAATACATTGAAACTCAAAAAGAAAAGGTAGCACGCATGCCTCACACCATAATACATTCTAGGCATGCAAGAGGGGCTTGACTATAACCATGATATGATGCACATTCAAATCATACTCATGATATTCTACATGCGATGAAAAACAAACAATAATCAATTTTAGTTTTTTATTAAATCCCATTCATCAATTCACAACAACTCATCATCAATCTTTCAATGATTTTCATCCCTCTCAGGAGTCTGAAAGGTGGCGCATGCATGCTAGAAGCATGCTGTCCATTGCCCCCTACAATCCTTAACCCACAGAGATTAGGGCAATCACCTAGTCCATACCCCGCATAATCTTCAACGAGCCTCACACTGTAGGTCTATCCTACTTGTGTGAGGAGAGATCAAATCTTCCACTGAAATAGCAAAAGACCCCACCCTAGATGATGTAGCAGAAAATCCCACATAGGAAAAAATGTATGCTCATCACAGTCATGACCATGATGACAACCTGCCCATGATGTGTTCGATGGAACACGAGAAAGTCACAGAGAGACATCATGGTCGTGACCTAGATCAAGGCTTGCCAATGATGGCCTATCATGGCCATGTCGTGAAGCGTTCTTTTGAGTTTGAGAAAATCGCTGGAAGACATCACGGCCAAGACCATGATCACGGCCTGCCTGTGAAGCCATCTGTGGATTTGGAGGTTTCTCATCACGGCCTACCTGTAACCCTGAAGATGATTCACTGGACAATGTGGCCATCCTAACGTTCATGCAAGAAGGGAAGATTAGCTTGCTCGCTTGAGGTTATTCCCGTCTTTTATTGGTGTTGCTTTGATACGAATCTCAATGGAATTTTAGCATTGCTTTCTCGATCGGTTTTCCCTCTAAGTGCACTTTTACTTCTCTTATCTAAAGACCCTCTCACAGCTTTAATCGTTGCATTGTCACCCAAAGCCTAGAGTCGAAACTAAGGACATCCATCCTATAATCAGTCCGCGTCAAATCTGGTATCAGAGATAATTTCACGGGTAATTCCTATTACTTGCGTCCTTCCCATTGCATTTAGTTTTTACAAACTTTTGCATTTCTGCATTTTAGTTTAGTCTCGCCTTTTGTTCATGGCAACTAGATCAGAAGTTGGTTACCAACCTTCTTCCACCCAAGACCCTAACCCCACTACGAAAGGAACTAAGGATCTGGTTGGGTCGAGCAATTGTACATCTAAGGGATTAGATGATTTGGAGCACATGATGCGACAACTTACTGAGTCGAGGCCCCGGCCTCATGGTGTCCAACCGCCCCCACCTCCAAGGGTGCTGGCTGAGGACATGCGTCATATAGATGAGTACCTTAGAGCTGACCAAGGGCATCGCTGCTATAGCAGCCCAGACTATGAGGATGAACCATATGAGGACGATGTGGATTGGGCCGCGGGAAGGCCCCGAACCATGGAAAGGCCCCAACCCAGGCTCAAGTTTGGTATAAATTGTGAAGATGATGATGTTCATCGTCTTGTTAAGCTCTCGCCCCCACCCTTTGACGATAGTCTTCACCCGAAAGCCTTCCTTGACTAGACCACGTATGTTGACCACTTCTTCGAGTGGAGCGGCATGCCCAAATGTTTGTGTGTTAACTTCGCGCATCTCCTACTGGTCGGCCCAGCCCGCCTACATTGGACCAATGTGGAGCGGTAGAATGAAAACCAAAATATCCCTCCAATCACACGTTGGGAGGAGATGAATTATAGGCTTAAGGAGAAGTACATTCCGTTGTCTTACCGGCAACGTCTTCTAGACCAGTATAGTAGTAGGTACCATATCCAATGACATGATTCGGTTCGACAAGTTAGCGATTAGGTGCAACCTTAGAGAGGACCCCACCTTTACCCTATCTCGGTTCAAGAACGGTCTCCATTATGAGATTAGGCGTGCATTCTCTGCCTACACCTTGGATTCCCTCGACTCAACATTCCAGCATGCTCTCGAGCTCGAGCAGGACCTTAAGGGTCACGCGCACTGACCGGAGTTCATACCCACTCGTCGAGCCTTTGGAGCAAGCCTAGTCCACCAAGAAACTCCGAAGCCACATAGGACTCATATTGCGGGTGCCCCAGCTAGACCCGCTCCAGTGGAAACCTAGCCCCATCACTTGACGTGGGAGGAGAAGGCGAAGTCCCCATTAGAGGCCCAATTGAACCACGTTGTTTGTCATTTGTCAACAACAACACATTTACCATTTTTAGGTTACTTGTAAACCAAGAGGATTTACTTTAGAACACCACATAACTAGGAATCACAATATCCTTTAATTATTAAGGTAGAAGAAGATATGTGAAAGAAAAAAAAATAACAAAAAAGATTATGTGAGAAAGAACCAAAGAAGAGTTTTCTACTCATGTACATTAGAGGTGTGCCTTTAATGTGTGTGTGCATGTTATACAATTCAATACTTAGAGATATTATATTCAAGCATTCCTTGCAATCCTGGAGGTAATTAATTGTACGGGTTAGTGCTCATTAATATGCCTCAAGGTCACAATTATAAAACATTGCATGATATACGACTTTTAAATATGCCCTCTTTGTTCTCAAGGGAGCACAATTATGTTTCCACATTAGCATTTTTTAAGTCCATTTGGGAAACATAACAAATGATATAATGATCTATATAAATCATGATTTTTAAAGACCTATAAAATATGAAATAAGTTGAATATTTTTAATCATAGTTGGTATGCACAAATAATTTCTCATTACTTATTGATTTGAAAACTTTTTTTATGATATTTAGAATGATATGTCCCAATTCTTACTCACATTTGTTCTCGATTTTGGTGTTTACATCTCAAAGTATTTTTGTCATTCTATGTGTGCTTTTATGCAGTAATATTCTATTCATTTCATTGAGACCAATATTTTCTTTTATGGAATTGCTTTGACAATGATTTCTTATTGTCTCGTCACCTTAATTGCAAAATAGTGCAAAATTTATCAATCTTAAGCATTTTAATATGGATGACTTAATTGTTGTTAACTTTTCATGATTGGCATTGTAATATTCTTTTCTGATACTACGTTGGGAAATTAAAGTTTATTAAAAGTATTGTCAAATAATTTTAAAAGACGCTATGACTATGATCGCGTCCCCTCTCTTTGACTAGCAATATTTCTGCTTAAAGACTTCATACATACTTTGACTTTTTTTAAAAACCTACCTTAACCCCTTATGCCACGCCCAGAATTAGGGTAATAAATGTTTAAATAAATTACACCCGAGTCAACACTTTGACTCGCACCCAATCACGCCCACGCAGGGGCTAAGTGGCTGAACCGCTGATCCAGGCGCGACCGGCAGGAGCACATCCTTGACGTACTCCTCAGCCTATCCCAGGCGGCCACCTCGACTCTCATCTCGACGAATCATTGACCGCCACGCCCGCTGAGGACTGCTGCTCGCTCCAACACCAAAGTCCTCCAAAATACATCACCCGAGACTCGACGTCGGCGCAGTGCACGTCTGAGTCCGGTACACCAGAAAATAGACAAATCGCACGCAGGCGGTGGCGCACACACGCACAAGAAGATGACGCCACGCAGGACGTCGGGCACATGCCCTAACTCCGACCAGACCGCATGCAAGCGGTCGAATGCATCACTCGCCCAAGAAGGGACGTCTCGCAGACGTCCGGCACAGACAAACCGGCCAACGCCGGGCAACACCACACATGGCCGACGCACTTGATCGGAACGCAAAGAGGGGCGAGGAGACGCCGACCAAGAAGGACAACTCGGCCGGGAGAGCGAGGTTCGGGGAGCCGAAGAGAGGAAGACACCGACTGAGGGTAGCTGATCGGCCGAGAACGGGAACCATGTCCAGAACCCGTTGGAGGCACGCGCACAGAAAACGAGGCACATGTACAATAACCGAAGCACATGCATGCAAATTGAGGCATGTAGATCGGCAGCCGAACCTCACCGGAGACCCGCCTGAGGCTCGCTGGAGCAACGTTCGGACGAGCAACCTCGCCAGAAACCAAGGAGGCGCCGGTGAACCCTCCCAGTTCGTCAGACGCCGCCCAAACAAAGGGGGTGGAGCCACCGCTCACGCCCAGCCGCCGGAGATGCCGACGAACCCACCCTGTTCGCCGGACGTTGCCAGGAAAAGGGGAACGAGGTCCCAGCCTCGCCGGCCGTCCGAGTTCTCGCCGGAGACGAGAGGAGAAGACGAAACGGCAGAGGAGAAAGCAAAGGGGGTCGGCGACGCTCGCCGACCAGAACCTGCCCGCCGGACAAAGCCGAGACGGGAGGAGGTAGAAACATACCTCGGTGGACGTCCATCAGCCGGCTCCACCACCGGCATCGCCGAAGAAGGAGGAGGAGGAAGGGAAGGGGACGCCACCCCTTTTTCTCCATGCGTCCCATACCGCCGCACCAAACCCACTGGGAAATGTTGCAGGAGCCGTCGCCGCCACCGGAGCCCTCGCCGTAGCCGCTCGACGGAGGGAGAGGAGGAGATCGGGGGAGGGGAAGGCATCACCGCCGCCAGCATTGAACGCATCGAGCGGACGCGAAGAAGAGGGCACTGTAGCCCTAGCATGCGAGCGCCACTCGCGTTTTCCACTGTAGCCATGCGGATTCGGGTCTGTGACCTACTAACCCACCACCCGATCCACTTACTTAGTTGAGTAAGTAAACAGGCCGTCGGCTGGGCTTGGGCTGTGCGTGTGCGCCTGGCCCAAAGCCGAAAATGGCCCTAACATTCTCCCCCACCTGAGGTGGTCGCCGTGCTCGGCGACTCGAGGTCGAGGTACACCAAACATTGAAACCTCATACCAGATGGCTTCTTCATCAGGTATTCCACTCCCAATGAATGAGAAACACTCATTGTTTACTCATTCCACTACGACCTAAGAGTCGATAACCTCAAATCTCGACAATCCTTTGATCAAACCTCGTCCGAACCATCGGAGAAGTTTTGTTTGGAAGCTTTGTGCCAGGTTGCTTCCTCCATCGGGGATTCATCCCCTCGGATGAGAAACTCCATATGTCGATCAGCTTACTTCACCCCAGCACCCAGTGATATAAAATATCACGTATCCCTTGGTCGAATTTTGTTCAAACCATTGGTGTGGCTTGGTAAGATAATGACTGAGAAGGATCGTCCGGATCCTTGTGAAACTTCCTCAAGTTCACATGGAATGTAGGGTACATCTACATTCTCTATTGGAGTTTCAAACGGTATGCTACTGAGCCCACTCAACTCAGTATCTCACACGAACCGCCGTATCTTCGGATAAGACCCCGGTGAGCCTCCCTCACCGAGATTTTCCTACCGATTTGCGAGGTAAGTCGGAGAAGAATTAAGTCACCCATGACTAATTCTTCGTTCCAACAACGACGGTATGCATACCTTTGCATCCATTGTACAACCAACTTCTAGCTACCTTTAGCCTCTCCGAGTGAATAGATTCATTCTCGAGCATTCTGTTGAGTCATAGGGCACTTCCCATAGGAATCCCTTTGTACCACATCAACGGGGGTTAGGGGCTGACTCCCTAACACTAACTCGAAGCTCAAATGAGGTGGGACTTGTGGATGACAACCTTTGCAAGGTGTAGGCATTCCATGCCACATCGATCCACTTCACTCAGTCATCCTGACTGGCAATCACAAAGTGACGGAGGTAATCTTCTACAAGAGCATTCACCCGCTGAGTTTGCCCATCCACCTGAGGATGACTGGCTATGGAGAAACTTAACTTGGACCAATATTTATTGAACAGTGTGGTTCAAAAGTGTCCAATAAGAAGGGCATCCCCTATCGCTCACGATATCCACTAGGATGCCAAAGTGTTTCACCATATTTTGGAAGAATAACTCTGCAGCAACTCTTGTTATACAAGGCTCAGAGGCTAGGATAAAGACTCCGTACTTGGAAAACCTATCAATCACCACCAACACTGAGCTCTTCCCGTCAACTTTTGGGAACCCACCAATAAAGTTCTTTGACACCCTTGTCCAGGACGTCTCGGGAACAGGCAGTGGTTGTACCAACTCTGCCCCTAGTCTCCAATCGATCTTACCTTCCTGGCAATTTTGGTAAGTGCGGACATACATCCCCATGTTTGCGCACGTATTGGGCCAATAGCACGATTGTGCTAATAGGACAACTATCCCCTCTTGTCCTGGATGCCTCGCCCAAAGCCTGTCATGGAGCTCCCTCAGTAGCTCCTGGCGCAGTCCACCCATCGATGGGACTAATGGCCTATCGCCTCTAGCCACGACAATGTCGTCTGGACCCAGAAACTGGTGTTGGATTATGCCCGACATAATCTGCTGAACTTAGCTTTTGATCCTCCCTATCAAAAGCTGAGGCTGCCTTTATTCTGCTTAGCAGATCCCCGTCCACTCGGGAGAGGGTACAACACACAAGGGCATTTAGTCTACTGAGCTCATAAGGAAACACGTTGCCCTTACCTGATTTATGTTCCCCATGGAACTGGAATTCACCCAAGAATTCCGACCAACGTGTTTATTTTGCCGACAACTTCTTTTATGTGGTGTCACGTTGTCGGTCTTCAATGCCTCGAGTAGGTTCTCCGCATCCGGAGATAGTGGACTCCTACCACCTTTTCCTTCTCGTAGCGAAATACCATCGCTCAGTCCTGTTAGCTTTCAAGGCCCAAAAGCTAAGGATGCCCATACAATAAACGTATACCACTAATAGCTTGGTCCAAAGCATCAGTGTGAAACTCGAAAGGCATACTGAAGTCGGGCAACTTCAGGATCGGTTCAGAGGCAATATGGACCTTCACTATCGGAAGGCCAACTGATACCGATCAAGCCACTCCCATTTCGAGTTCCACTTCAACAGATCACTGAGGGTAAGGCTTTTCTTGAATAGCCTTTGATGAACTTTCGATAGAAGTTCACCACACCGAGAAAACTCCACACTCGGTTTAATTTGAGGGGGCGCACCATTCCGTAATGGCTTGGACATTTACCTTGTCCAGGCGCACTTATCCATGGTCCATCCCTTAACCAAAGAAAGAAATCTCATCCACCACAAATGAGCATTTCTCCAACTCCAAATAGAGTTGATTTTTCCCTCAACAACTGTCATATATGACTTGGGTGTTCCTCAACGCTTGAGGAGAATACCACGATATCGTCCAAATAATCAACTATGTAGTCATCTAAGACAAGGGGTCAACACTTGTTCATCAGATGACAAAACATAGAAGGGGCCTTTTGTAGTTCAAAGGGCATCACTTTGAACTCCAGGACTTATATCGGGTTACCCATATGGTTTTCCTATTCGTTGCCCTTGGCATAACAAATTTGTTAGCAACCTGCCCTCAAGTATAGCTCAGAGAAAACCAATGCTTTCCCTAGTAGATCTCTCAGATCAGGGATAAGCAGTATAAGATAATAGTCCCTCACCGTTATCTTATCCAAGGTTCAATAGTCTACTCAGAACCTTAGCGACCTGTCCTACTTCTTTTAGAAGAGGACAAAGACTCCATAAGGTGATATCATAGGCCGAATGAACCCGGCTTCGAGCAATCCACACCATTACTAACGAAGCTCTGCCATCTCCGTTGGAGAAATTGTTGGGGTATGCCCTTAAGGCTAATGTTTGAGGCCTTGGGATTATATCAGTATCATGTATAAACTCTATGTTTATAAAGGCAATGGTTGTTATTCAAGTTGTTAC
>JANTFE010012988.1:3585-22342 GCA_027562315.1 Costus pulverulentus | reverse complement strand
TTAATCAACCCATGCCATGAAGTTTGGGCTAGCTCATTATCCAATGAGGCCCAATAATAAGTTGTTATGAAGAGAGAATTGGCTTAAGGGGTATAATGGGGAGAAATCACACCCCATTGGCGCCTAAGTGCATAATGGGGTGAGGGAGGCGCCTTTGCTTCATTATGGAAATAAAGGGCGCCTAGCCCCTCTTCCTTGGATGGAATTCTTGCCTTTATGGCAAGTCTTGGGGCTGATATGGCTTAATGGCTCTTTTGGAAAGAGCTTGGGCGCATATGGATAGTACGGTAAGGTATATGGTAATGTCTTGGAGACTTACCTTACCTCAAACCCTAATTTCTCCCAAGACAGCACCCTAGCCGAATTCCTCATGCTAGTTGTGCCTAGCTCTTCTCCTTGGATGGAATGCATGCCTCTAAGGCATGTCTTGGGCTGATATGGCCATTGGGCAAATTAGGATAGGTTGAATGAGGTTTATGGTAAAGTCTTGGAGACTTTCCTTACCTCAAGACTCCTTTATCCTAGCCGCCCACTTGGCATGATCCTAGCCATTGCCCTTGCCACCTCTTATCCTATTTATAGGACCCCTTACCACCCCTTTCAATGTTCGACTTCTAGGAGGCGTGAACATACATAGAGAGGCGTAAGGAAGGGCAAAGAGTGACGACAACAAAGGCTTGGCGCAACCTTCTTCCAAGTGGCCGAAAGACATTCTTTCTTCTTCTCCTCTTCTTGGCGCAAAGAGAGATTGGGCTTGGTGGCTTCTCCTTCTATTGTCGCAAGCCCTCTCCCTCTCATAGCCATTAGCACATCTTGCTTGAAGGTGGCGCAAGCAAAGAAGTAGAAGGAAGTTCTCGGTGGCATCTTCTCTATTCCCTCCTTGGCGCAACTTCTCTTGAAGGTGGCGCAAGTGGAGTGAAGGCTTGATTCTCTTCCCGAGGCTAGCACCAAGCGTGGAAGGGAGCAACGATCAAGGAGTCGACGCGTGGATACTTGTAGAGGGCGAACACTTGGGCGCCTTCAACATGGCTTTGACATCTAGACAAGCAAAAGAGGTACATCTCTAACACATCCTTGTGTCTTCTCTCTCGCATGGATCCTTGGGACCGGAATGTGTTTCGGGTGTAATGCTTCTTCCGCTGCGTCCTGGGACTGCAAAAAATTTTAAATTACACCCGGCATTCCCTAACACTTTTCACTTCCCTCGTCTAAATACTCTCTCTCGTTTTCGCGTGCATTGTGTAATACCTTAGAGTACGACACTAAGGACCCTCCTTCCTATTAGTAGCTACATCACTAGCCTTCTTGCAAATTTGGAAATCGTGGCGTAAATCTCCCGAAATCGGCTTCGCAAAAATCAGCTACAGCAACTCCGGAAGACACAGCCGCCTGGGTTAGAATTACGGCCCGTGAAGAATATTACGGCAGTGCCGTAATCTCCTCTTATCCGCTGTGCAAAATCTAGATCAAATTACGGTGGCGAGGGGGGGGGGTGGTGGTAATAATAACCACGGTAGTGCCGTGATTGCTTCAATTTATCCCGAATATAATTACGCCCGTAAAGATATTTATTATTTATGGCAGTACCAAAATTTCCTCTATGAAAAATCTGCCATAAATTACGATCAAGAAAAAAATTCACGGCAGTACCGTGATTCTTTCCTTAAATCCCAATAAAACCACGGCTATAATGAAAATTACGGTAGGACCGTAATTTTGCTGAAAGCTCTGATTATCTTAAAATTTGTGATGTAATCTCCTCTTGATGATAGGAGTTCGTCAATGCATTCAAAACATTCGAAACCCATCAAAATAAAGGCCTTTTTTTTCTGAAATTGATCAAAAACAAGAAAAGGAGTATATTCCAAAATATTTGACAAATAAGGCTTAAAAACAAGTAAAAGAGAATGAATATGACTCAAAAAGACTAATCAATCAATATAAATTATACTATAAATTTTTGAGTCATCACGTAGCATCTATGTATGATGCATTATGATGTGAACCTGGCTTTATTGAGTTGGGCGGAGCACATGGATTTTGTGGCACATTATGACATAGCCTAGACATGAGAGGCTAGGTGGAGTGCCAAGATTGGTGCGTTATGATGTGAGCCTTGTTTTGTCGAGCAAGGTGGAGTGCCAAGTCCATGCAAGTTTGGATCGTATGGGTGCATCTGTGTTCTAGAGTTGGAGAGTAGGCTTAAGTTTACATGCTTATTTCTTAACTTTGGTGTGTTATAGAGTTGGTGCATTATCTGTCTTAGACTGTAAAATCTTGATAATCTATTTGTGATGTGTTATTTCTTAAGTTTCATTGGTTTTGAAAAATCGTTGCATAATTTATGGACCGAATACATATCCGGGTAAGAACAAACAAATGTCCTTTATCTTTATACTGTCCATACATACATAGATATTGCTTGAGGACAAACAAAATTTTTAAGTCTAGGGTATTTTAATGAGTGACATTTACATAGCATTTTCCACCATATTTTAATTATAGGATTTTATTCCATTTTATAATGATTTTTCCCCATATTCTATAGAATATTCACTTTTCTTGATTTTCATGCAAATTCAGATGATATCACTAAAAAATTATGGATTTAATGAGTTTTGACGTCACGGGGCGATTCAGGATGAAAAAATGAGGTCGTACATCAAATTTGGAGCAAAACGAAGTTCGTGCAAAATTTTCACAGGTGTGGCCGTGAATAGTTCACAGACCGTGAATACATTCCAAAAGCAGAAATAACACACAGAAACATTCACAGCCATGGCTATGCATAGTTCACAACCCGTGAATATTGTCGCTAGAAGCGGTTTTTCACTCGATTTAGCTCTGAATCAAGTCAAAATTTGATAAAAACATAGGAGAACCTTCTAAAGAGGGCACCACATGGATTAAACTATAAAAAGGAAGATTTTAGACTAGATTAGGGGATCTTCTTTGGATGAAATTTGACAAAGGCGACGGCTATGGCAAAAATAGGCGGCAGGGCAAAATTCTAACGATAAGATCACGCAAAGTAGGAATTTTGCTGCACAATCTTCATCTCCTGATCGAAGAGAAGGGTTTCATTATCTCTCCTAGTGCTTCCTTATATTAAGATTGAGTTTTCATATTGGATTTATTATATTATATACTGTCTACTATGAACATGACTACTTAAACTTCTTTTTTCAGGATTTGGGGCATAGCCCGTTGACCTTTTATGAATTAAATATTTGTATTAAATCTTCGTTAGGAATTCTATTGAGTTGATTTGATTAGAATTGTGCTTATTTTGCTTTATTACTCTAGCCATGTTTTATTGTGTTTGAGACATCGCGAGAAGGACCAAGAGGTGAATCGCGACATCGGATCTATTATTTTCAAACATATGAATTCAGTCATGAGAGTATTTTGAATTCACTTGAAGAATTTTATGATTTGTCACTATACTTAACGGGCCTAATTATAATAATTGTCATGAGAGTAGGGAATTATTGTGATTAGGCATTGGATTACGCTTCAAGAAAAGGTAATCTGTACACGTAGACAAATTTCTTTCAACACTTTAATTTTCTAAACTTAGATTTATTATTTTAAATTATAATTTGTCCATGTGGTAAAACTCTATACCGATTCTTTCCACATAAGTTTTCTACCCGAAACGAACACTTTTTGCTCTCTCGCCCACTGAAGTTTCCATTCGACAACCACACTTTGATTCATCTAGCTATTGATTGACCGTGTAATCAAAATTGACAACTAGATCATTGTTGGGAATGATCTTTATTTATTACTTTGATAAAACCGTGGACTTGCGGTTGCATCATGTGCAAAGGCATTACATTGGATCAAGTAAGTTGGTGCGGTGCATCCTGCATGGAGGAACCCAGGTGGGAGCGTCAGTTGTTTAAACTCGACATGAGGGTATGTGGAGGATAAGAGATTTCTCTCGGATCCTCTTGGCTTATCTTCAGGCGGGGTGGTTGATGCTAAGGTGATTTGGGTGACTTCACTGCCGGCCATAGCTAATTTCTTCTTCCCCGATGTAATCTTTGGCTGGGGGAAATTGGCTATGACAAAAGGATATCAGGGGAGCTGGAGGAGCTTTCATGGATGAGTGGAGGCTGTGTAGTCAGGCGAGATAGTTGGAGGTGATGTCATATGGAAAGATGATCCTATGCTTACATCTTTATTCAACAAAAGGAAGGTAGAGGCTGAGCGTTAGGTGTGGAGTTCAACCTGCCAGTTGTAGCTAAGCAACGCTTTCCTTGGCAAAAATCTAATCCATGGAAAAGGCTATGACAGATGGCATCTGAAGTAGTTTCTTAGCAGCGACATGTGCTATGGTTAGGATATTTGTTGAGTCATTGTGAATTTGCAACTACCCTTTCAATTGTTTGAGTTCTCAGCGGCTGAACGAGATCAGGCGACCAAAGAGATGGTGCTCGGTTCGGGCATTTGATCTGTTGAAGCTAGATTTGTCGACGAAAGAGTTGACCCTACGTTTTTGCCATATTGTTCTTGTTGGTGTGCATGCCCTGAGACCTAGTTTTGCTCCATCTTTGTACTACTTGACTTTGATATTTATATCATTCTGGCATTGTCATTGTCAATGTTTGTCTACATATACGATTGTGTACTTACATGATAATGTCCCCGGAGACAGATTGGATCTGTGCTCAAATGGTTGTCCCTAGTCGATGAACCTGAGTGGATATGGGACAGCTTTGGTACTTGTGAGACTGGTATATGGGCTGGTTAGGCATGCGGTTCTAATGTAGAGATATGGGTATATCAGTGGTGGATATACTAGACCGACCCGCTGTGAGACTATGACTTGGTGTCATAAGTTATCCTCACAAGAGACAGGAGATACATTGATCCCATGACTTGAGGTCATTGACCATTCTATATGGTTAGGGACATGCTTTGATGCAACCTAACACCTCACCGTAGTTGGGAGGTAATAACGGTTGTCATTGAGCATGTCACGACCCATATGAGAAGATCAATGGACAGATAGAGGATTTGCCCCTTCCTGAGGGAAGCTTGATATCCATGGAGCTCCTCTATGGTTCTATGACTGAAAGTGTATGGCCATACCAAGGTGAGAACCTGATTTAGTCATAACCATGTGATTGGGTGAATGATGACACCAAAATATGTTGTATATTTTGTATCATTTTAGATACCTTTTCATGCTAAATTGAAGATCTTTTGCTTGTTTTTATGCTGAATTCATCAAATATTGCAAAGTCTACTCCTATTTTGGTTTTTCATGATTTTCATGCAAAAGGCACTATTTTGCGCGTTTTTAAGCAAAATCAAAGACATGGAAGAATTACCATCATCAAGAGAAGGTCACACAATAATTTTCACGCAAATCGAGGCAAAGAACCAAAATATGGCAGTGCCATAAGCCATATTACGGTACCGTATTTCTGCGGCTATCGTATTATCAAGAACAAGGCCGTATTTTGGTGATTTTCTGAACAGAAAGATTTTTGAATTTAACGGCACTGCAGTAAGAATTTACATGGCCGTATTTTCTAGCGCTTCAGACTAGAGAGTTCACCAGATTTTACGGCACTACAGTAAGAGATTTCATGGGCCGTATTTTCCACTCGTTTACGATCAGAGAGTTCAGCTGATTTTATGGCACTAGCCGTAAACCATATTATGGTGCTGTAATTCCCAGACGACATCAGATCAGAAGCTTCAACGGATTTTACGGCACTGCCGTAACATATTACACTGCTGTAATTTCCAGTCAAATTCGTGATTCTTCCGCTCCGAAACTTTTGATCCAGAGCTCCAAATTTAGATCTGAAAGTTGCTGCGACTTCATCTTTAATAGGAGAAGGCGTACGAAGTGGAAGGGGGAACATTTATCACGTATACAGGGAGAAAACACTAGAGAGGCGGCTAGGGTTTGTTCTCACACCGAGAGGCGTAGAGGGCACCTCAGGCCTAGACTTTCATGCAGAAGCTTCGCCTGGAGGAGAAGACAACATCCCAGAAGTTGCAGAGGAAAAGGAGTTCAATTGGAGGAGGAATCAACGAAATCAGTGGTGACAGCACTATTCATCGAGTTCTGCTTGCGAAATACGGTTGTGAAATATTTCATAGCCGTGCTGTATTTTCTAAAACCTCTTTTCTAGTTGATTTTTGATCTTCTAAATTTATGGATTATTGTATTTTCTTCTCCATGCAAGCTTAATACTATTTTGGGAAATAGGGTTTAATCCCTTTGATTTTTAATGATTAGATAACTCTTTTCTTTCATCATGATAATCTTCGTTGTGATAATTTTACTCTTATGATAAATTGTGCTTAGATTCTCTATAATTGCATGTTATTAATTATGTTCTTAGAGTTTTTGCAATGAGACTGAAAGTGATTTGCTTGAGAGCTTGGACCCCTAGAATTGCATATTAGGAACCCTTCTTTAGGTAGATCCTATTTGATCTGTTCTAGTAGAATTATTGCCATGATTATAACATGTATCTATAGATCGAGTCTATTTGTCAAACATGGAGATCTTGCACGAAAGTGAGGATCGGAAAGTTGGAGTTCCATGAGTAAAACTAGTGTAGAATCCGGATGCACGAAAGTGATCCTTGAGACTCCACTAGAGATTATCAACCTAGAATCCGGATGCACGAAAGTGATCCCTGTAATCTTTGATTGATGATTTACTTACCTTCAGCATTGAAAATAGATCTTGCATGAAAGTGAGGATCGGTTATTTGCATGATTGTTTGCACGAAAGTGAGACAATACCTTTATCAAGTAAATTAGGTCTTTATCATAACAAGATTTGATTGACGACCCTTTTTATTTATATCTTATCATTAGAATCAAGGAGGATGAAACCCTAGTCCCATGTTTATCTCTCTAATTATCTCTTTAGCATATTCTCTACATAGTTACTTCTGTCAAATTTGGTTTACTTAGCTAGTGAGAAAATGATTATTTGGTAATTAACAATAAGGTCCCTGTGGATTCGATACTTTTCTTTATTACTGCGATAGTTCCGTGCACTTGCGGTTTCCTATCAACAAGTTTTTGGCGTCATTACCAAGGATTAGTCTAAGGTACACGCGTGCCAGACTTGTAGTGTTCCCTTTCAGGCTATCAAGTTTTTGGCGTCGTTGCCAGGGACCTTAGTTTTGTTAATATCATAATAGTTGTTAGTATTGCTAGACTAAGTATTTTTGTTTTAGATTTAACTTTGTTTTTTCTTTTTGCAGGTTTTAGATTTTCACGGTTGTGATAGAACTATGATATCTGAAGATTTGTGAATTTGCTTGTGTTTTAGATTTTCTATTTTTTTCTATATTCTGAAAAAAAAAATTCTTGATTGACTAGTGTTGGATTATCTTTCTGCTTTTGATAGATTTGGTAAATATGTCTTTTTATCATAATTCATGTGCTTCTGAAAGAGGTAAGGGATACATGCAACAAGGTGAGCATAAAGATTATTCATAGATGTCTATTGCAGAATTAGCGAAATTACGCTATGAGCATACAGATAAATCACAGATGTCTATTGCGGAAATTGAGAAATTACGCTCTTATCTTGTTACATGTAATATTTGTAAGTCTTCTAATCATTTTACTTATGAATGTCAATTTAGAAATCATGAAAATCCTAACTCACCATGGTATCAAGATGATCATTATTCTTCTTCTATTAGATGTGATATTTGTGGATATTTTGATCATTGTTCTTCTGATTGCAAATTTAGATGTAATGCAAAGTCTAATTTACCATGTTTTCAAGATGATCATTATTATTCTAGTTGGGAAAATCAAAATTCTTTTTATGATGATTGCCATGATCATGTTTCTGTGCCATACTTTGAGGATACTAAAAAATCTAGCTTAGAAATCATGTGTGAAAAAATTATGGCAAATCAAAGAAAGCACATTGAGGATCTTAAGAGTTTAGTTAATCAAAATTCTTTTCAAGAAGAATCTTTGACTGCTAATACTAAATTGCTAGAAACCCAGATTGCACAACATGATTATTTATTTGAGTTTGATTTGGAAGCAGAGAAAGTTGATTTTAAAAATTCCCCTACTGATTATGATTGTTTTGAGATTGAGCCTTATGTGGATATTCATGAATCTCATTTTTATGATTGTGAAATTGATTTATCCGATAGTTTATTTGAGGAAAAGATTGAGAAAATTGAAATTGAAGAACCTTCTTTTGATGACAATTCTGATTTTGATAATATCTTATTTATGGTTAAATCTGATGAGCATGATGAAGGATCAAAAATTATAGACATTGATGAGCCCCACTGTGATTTTGGTGATATTTTTGAAATTAATAATAAATCTCTTGTGGTCAACTCTGATTCTATTAATTCTTTTTCATATGATTTTGATTTTGACTCTTCTGATGATGAATTATTTGTGGGGAAGCATGAGGAAATTAATTTTGAAGAGTCTCATCTTGATTTTGTTGATAATTTTGATATTGAAAAATTGTTTGATGATGAGCATGATGAAATTGAAAAGGATATGAATTTTACAAACTTTGATGAATCTCACCATGTTGATATTTTACCCATGTCTACTATTGAATCTTGTGATCTATTTGAGAAATTGTGCTTTATTGAGGATTCTAATGAGAGACATAAAGACTATTGTTATGATGATCCAATGCTTGATTATTTTGATGGAAGTCCTACTTTTATTGAAAGTGAAAAGATAAAGTTGAAGAAATGACTTATGATTTTACTTATTGACAAACATAGAAAGATCATTGAATATCCTTTGTGTGAAGTTGAAGATTTTGATTTTAATTTCTGCATGTTTAAGAAAGCCACTTGGATTTTGATGAAATTCTGGATATTTGGATTTGTAGCTCAACTTTTAGGAAAAAGGAAATGCAGAAAATTATATGCTTTATACTTTGGAACTGATTCACCTACTTCACCATGATATTGATTTTTGGTCAAGCTATGGACCTACTTGACCAAAAATTAGCGTTTCTTGGGAGGCAACCCAAGCACTTTTATCTTAATTTAGTTTCTTTTATTTTAGTTTATTTTATAATTAATTTTTCTTTTATTTTTGCAGGGAAAATCAAATTTTGTGCAAAATACGGCACTGCCGTAATCTATTTTACGCACGTAATTTGCCTCTAAATTTCACCCGAGAGTTTTCTAGATTTTACGGCGGTACCGTAAACAATTCCATGAAAATTTTCAAAAGGCACATCTTTAGACCCAGCTGCATTGGCCTGACAATGATTGAGCATGATCTATTTAGTTTTGTGAGTATCACTTGCACTCTCTTATTAATGACTATTTCTTATAGTGCATCTTTGACTTTATCATATTTGTACTACTGATTGGTTTTCTCTTGAAAAATGATTTCATGGATATATGGAACTCATTGTTTTGATGATGATTTTATTCAAATTTGTTTATAAAACTGATGAAAGCATATGATCCACTTTCTACTACATGATGGCATAATTTATTGATAAAATTTTTATTGATAAAATGTCTTCCTTAATGATGTGAGTATTTATACTTGTGATTGGAGAAAAACCCTATCATGTTAGATTTATTTCTTCAATGCATATCTATCTTTGAAATTTGACGTTGGTTGATGCATGAAATTTTGGGTAGATGTGTTATTTGAAGGATAAAATCTAAAGGTGAAACTATTCCCTTAAATAAAATGAGCATATGAGTGTAATTTTTAATCGATGTCAATTGATTAGCCTAGTTGATGTTTGGTCTATTTTACTATTTGTTGGGAAGGAAGAATCTATGATCTATAAAAAAAATAGTGAGAGACTCCCCTACTTGACACTGTGTAAAATTGACAGTGGTACCTAAGAGATAGGTTGAAGTCTATAAAAAATTTGAGAGTGAAAAAGAATAAGACTCCTCTACTTGGCACTGTGTAAAATTGACAGTGGTACCGAAGACAAGAGTTGAAGTCAAAAATAAAAAGTGTGTATCTATGTGGGTACATGTCTTCTATTCAAAAACTAAAAAGAGAGAGAAAGAGCAAAAAAAGAAAGGTTCTGTGTGGAAAAAGATCTTGAAGACTTAATTCCTGTAAACAAAGGTATGATAGATTTAAACTAGAACAAAGGTGAAATCTCGAGACTGAGATTTTTTTTATTATACAAGTTGCAAAGTTTTATTTGATTGAGTTGTGGATCTAGAGGGTTGAGTTCTAAGCAAAATCAAAGACATGGAAGAATTATCATCATCAAGAGAAGGTCACAGAAGAATTTTCACGCAAATCGAGGCAAAGAACCAAAATACGGCAGTGCCGTAAGCCATATTACGGTACCGTATTTCTGCGGCTACCGTATTGTCAAGAACACGGCCATATTTTGGTGATTTTTGAAACAGAAAGATTTTTGAATTTTACGGCACTGCCGTAAGAATTTACACGGCCGTATTTTCCAGTGCTTCAGACCAGAGAGTTCACCAGATTTTACGGCACTATAGTAAGGGATTTCACGGGCCATATTTTCCACTCATTTACGAACAGAGAGTTCAGCCGATTTTATGGCACTGGCCGTAAACCATATTACGGTGCCGTAATTCCCAGGCGACATCAGATCAGAAGCTTCAACGGATTTTACGGCATCGCCGTAACATATTACACCGCCGTAATTTCGAGTCAAATTCGCAATTCTTTCGCTCCGAAACTTGCGAAGGCGATAACTTTTGATTCAGAGCTCCAAATTTAGATCCGAAAGTTGCAACGGCTTCATCTTTAAGAGGAGAAGTCGTACAAAGTGGAAGGGGGAACTTTTATCACGTATCCTAGGAGAAATCGCTAGAGGGGCGGCTAGGGTTTGTTCTCATGCCGTGAGGCACAGAGGGCACTTCAGGCCTTGATTTTCACGTAGAAGCTTCGCCTAGAGGAGAAGAAAATAGACCAGAAGTTGCAGAGGAAAAACAGTTCAATTGGAGGAGGAATCGACGAAATCGGTGGTGACAGCACTGTTCATCGAGTTCTGCTTGCAAAATACGGCTGCTTGCAAAATATTTCACAGCCGTGCTGTATTTTCTAAAACCTCTTTTCTAGTTGATTTTTGATCTTCTGAATTTATGGATTATTGTATTTTCTTCTTCAAGCAAGCTTAATACTATTTTGGGACAGAGGGTTTAATCCCTTTGATTTTTAATGATTAGATAACTCTTTTCTTTCGTCATGATAATCTTCGTTGTGATAATTTTACTCTTGTGATAAATTGTGCTTAGATTCTCTATAATTGCATGTTATTAATTATATTCTTAGAGTTTTCGCAATGAGACTGAAAGGTGATTTGCTTGAGAGCTTGGACACCTAGAATGCATATTAGGAACCCTTCTTTAGGTAGATCCTATTTGATCTGTTCTAGAAGAATTATTGCCATGATTATAACATGTATCTATAGATCGAGTCTATTTGTCAAACGTGGAGATCTTGCACGAAAGTGAGGATCGGAACGTTGGAGTTCCATGAGTAAAACTAGTGTAGAATCCGAATGCACGAAAGTGATCCCTGTAATCTTTGATTGATGATTTACTTACCTTCAGCATTGAAAATAGATCTTGCACGAAAGTGAGGATCGGTTATCTGCATGATTATCTGCACGAAAGTGAGATAATACCTTTATCAAGTAAATTTTGTCTTTATCATAACAAGATTTGATTGACGACCCTTTTTATTTATATCTTATCATTAGAATCAAGGAGGATGAAACCCTAGTCCTATGTTTATCTCTCTGATTATCTCTTTAGCATATTCTCTACATAGTTACTTCTGTCAAATTCGGTTTACTTAGCTAGCGAGAAAATGATTATTTGGTAATTAACAATAAGGTCCCTATGGATTCGATACTTTTCTTTATTACTTCGATAGTTCCGTGCACTTGCGGTTTCCTATCAACAAGTTTTTGGCGCCGTTACCAAGAATTAGTCCAAGGTACATGCGTGCCAGACATGTAGTGTTCCCTTTCGGGCTATCAGTGAAAACAAATGATGACACACTTGTCCAATCGGATATCCGTTCGGCAAAGAGACTGTAATGTATTTGTACCTAGTTGCGATGATGGGGATGTTAATGTCTATATCCATTCCGATGACTTGGGTAGCAGCGATGCACTGCTAGGTGCCACTCACTGCTTGTGGTCACCTTAGGTCAGCACTGCCAACGTCAGAGAAACCTACAGGATCGCATACCTTGATACTCGAGTTCTCGTATTGATCGGGAAGTCTTATGATCGAGTTATTGGATAACTTGGATCTATTTGGGAGATTTCATCAGTGCCAATGGGCCTAATGAGGTGGAAGAATGTTATTGGAGCCAAACTTCATTGGCAGGTTGACCCAAAATTGACCAAGATTGGTCACATTTGGATTAGGGTTGCATTGGATTGGATCAAATAGCTTAATCAACTCATGTAATGAAATTTGGTCTAGCTCATTACCTAATGAGGCCCAATAACAATTTATCATGAAGATACAAGAACCCAAAAGGGTATAATGGGGAGAAATAGTAACCCCATTGGCACCAAGGGTATAATGGGGTGATGCTTGGTGCCATTGCTTCATTCGGAAGTAAAGGGCGACTCCCCCTTTGTTCCTTGATGGTAAGCTTGCCTCTTAGGCAAGTCTAGGGGCTGATATGGCTTGGACGACTTTTTAGGAAGGTCCTTGGCACATATGGGCGATTAGGTAAGGTTTATGGTAAAGTCTTGGAGACTTTCCAAAAACCTAAACCCTAATTGATACAAACCCTAACCCTAGCCGCATATCTTCATGGAATTTGTGCCACCCTCACCTCTTGTCTTGCCGCCTCTTGCATCTATATAATTAGATGCATGCGAGTGCCCCAAATGCACATATTATTATTGTCGTGAGCAACATCAAGAGGGCATGAAGAGGGCGAGAGCTAAGGAAGCATTGGCGCAAGTCTTCTTCCCTTCTTCCCTTTGGCGCAAGAAGGACTACATCTTGGTGGCTTCCTCATCTTCTCTTCTTCTTCAATTGGCGCATCTACCTTGGAGGTGGCGCATGCTTTGAAGAAGATGAACTAAGGCTTGGATCTTCTTCCCGAGGCTAGCACCGCATGAGGAAGAAGAGAGCTCGAGGCATCCATGTGTGTGAGACTGCAGAGGGCGCATGCTTGGGCACGTACCTCGACATCGGCCTCATCTTGCTCCTAAGGTATTTTCTATCTCATCGTGTTGACTCCCTCGCAAGACAATCTTCACTGGGTTTTTGGGATTGGCCTATTTCGGGGATATTATTTCGTTGTGCAAATGTAATCTCTGTGTAAAATTGTAAAAATATCTCCGGGGTTTCCTAATAGTTCTTTGGTCTTCGGTGGAGGAATATGTTGCTCAAGAGAAGAAACTGTGCAGCTTTGGGAGGCGAGGGAGTGACCTTGCACCTTGCCTTTCTTCCTAATCTTTTGTGGGATCTCAGGTGGAGATTCATCGACTTCCAAAGGCGATAAGTGTGTAAGCAGGAGCAATTGTAGCAGTGTGGTTTCTAGATTGTGCGAGCAATAGTAGAGTTGGGTCATCCCGACCCTTGTGGTGGCCCTTAACCACACGACAAAGTAGGAGAATACTCTTTGGTGGCAAACTGACGATCTTCTTGAGGAAAGGAAGAAGCATTTCTAGCATGTGTGAGTGTGGTCAACTCTATGCCATTGACCGATGTCTTGTCTAGGGCAAACGAGGGAAGGAAGTTGACCATTGGGCTAACATTTTTGTTGGTCAACACAACATTGTATTCTGCCTGCTAGAGCGATGAGCTGCGAGATGTGGAGGTCAATTTTGACAAACTCTCTATGTTGAGGTAGTTGATTGGGATTTGAGGCTCTCAACAAGGAGGAAATTCATATTTTGACTTTAATTTGACTTTGATTTATCTTTACTTTTGCTAGTGTGCAGCAATGTCATATGGCAAGATGATCCTTTGCTTTCAACATTAGTCAACAAAGGGAAGGTAGAGGCTGAGCGTCGAGTGTGGAGTTCAGCTCGTCGGTTGCAGTCAAGTTGCGCTTTCGCCGACAAAAATCTAATCTAGGAAAAAGGTTGTGACAGATCCTTGGTTAAGAATGGCTGACACTTAGGTCTGATTGGACTTGTCACAAAAAAAGAATGTGCTAAGGGGAAAACCTAGTGACACCTAGCATGTATAAGAAAAATAAATAAATAAAAAATTCATCCACATTTAAGCCTTACTCAATTATTTTTTTAAAAAAGAGAAAAGCATAGGTAAAAAAGTCTCCCTAAAATATGTTTGAAAGTATGTGAAAATATTAAAATGTAATGAATTATAATCTATAATTTTGTAAAAATAATTACAATAAAAGGATTAAAAAAGAGTAATGCATTTCATTCATCATCTTCTCTATACATTTCTTCATGATGATAAAATACTATAAGATAAGAAATAACTCTAGGCCCATGTAACTAAGTGAGCTATGGAATCATTGATGGGTTGTAAATAATATATTGGGCAGGGAATCTTTATAGGGCCATATCACTCTTCCTCTTGCAGGGAATCTTTATGCTAAATTTATCAAATATTGCAAAATCTACTTCTGTTTTGGTTTTTCATGATTTTTAGGTAAAAAAACACTATTTTAAGGTATTTTCAAGGAAAATCAAAGACATGGAAGAGTTACCATCATCAAGAGGAGATTACCTGATAAATTTCACGCAAATCAGAGCAACACACCAAAATACGGTAGTGTCGTATTCTATATTACGGTACTGTATTCCCGTACGCTACCTTAATATCAGAGCACTACAATAAATTGGAGGATTTTTTGATCAGAGAGTTTAATGAAAAATACGGTACGGCCATAAGAAATTACACGGGCCGTATTTTGAAGTGCATTCAGAACAGAGAAAATTGCTGAAATTACGACACTACCATAAACTTTGACACATGCCATATTTTCCATACAATTCCGACTAGAGAGTTCAGTTGATTTTGCAGCACTGCCATAATACATTTTATGGGCCGTAATTTTGACCTAGAACACATAGAACCAAAATACGGCACTGCCGTAAAATAAAACACGGCCGTAATTTATTCCTGGACACGCGAGTTTTTCGGGCCCAATTCTTGCGCGGACCATATCTTGAGATCTAGACATCCAAATTGAGATCCGAAAGATGCTATGGACTCATCTCAAGGAGGAGAAGATAAAGATACTGAAAGCCCCATTTTTAAGGGGAATTGAGAGAACAATCAACAGAGAGGAGCTTAGGGTTTGGCCTCACACCGAGAGGCATAGAGGACCCCCAGGCTGTGATTTTCACACAGAAGCTTCATTTGGGGGAGAGGACGACACACCAGAAGTTTTAGAGCAAGAGGATATCGGACGGAGGAGAAATCGATGAAAGAGTGGCGCTGGCACTATTCACTCGCAACATTACGGCACTGTTCACTCGTTCTAAACTATGGATTATTGTATTTCTTTTTCCATGTAAGCTTAAACATATTTTTGGGACATGGGGTGTAATCTCATTGATTTTTAATGACTGGATGATCATTATTTTTGTCATGATAATACTTGTTGTGATAATTCTGCTTTTGTGATGAACCGTGTTTAATTTTCCTTGTGCTCCAAACATGAGGTTTTGGCCGTGACACCAGAAATAAGTTTTTGTCTACCTACTTGTTGGGATACAATAAGTTTTTAGTGCCGTTGCCGGGGATTAGTCCAAGGTACACGCCAAACAACTTGGGATACAACAGTTAACCAGCATTTAATCCTAGGTTGAAGTCAACATCTATGAAATCCTAGTCAACTCACACGAAACCAAAGTCAAATTAGAGCGGGGATGAAAAAATTTTGGAATACGCAACGACACTTTCCTTTGCGACACCTCTCGCCTGTCTCTTCTTCACCGTGTTTGCAAATATCCAATAGCCTCCTCGCTCTCTAACGTTGTTCTACCAGTCGTCGACTCTCATCAACGGTTCCCTGCTTGTCGTCGACTCTCTTCAGCGATTCTCGACTAGTCGTCGACTCTTTTCTATCAAAGTTTCTTCCAAGGGTGATCATCCCTTTCCGACAGTTTCTTATAAGTTTTCAACCTTTGTATTTAAATTTGATATCTGAATCTCCACATTTCTTCTTTGATCCAAAAAGTTGCTACAAAAACCCTAATTAGGTTTCTTTGTCTCTTTGACGGCTCCTAGTTAGGAATTGATCATTTTCTTTATTATTCAATCATTGAATCAGCACTTGTTGACGGACTTTGTCGTCTTCGAACTACCCCTTCGGAAACCTAAGTTACGGTTCTCCGGCGAACTCTATTGGAGGCTAAAATCAGGTAATATGCTATTTTTCGTGAATTTATTGTGTTGTTTACTTACCATAATACCTATCACATGTACTTTGTTAGATATATCCATTTACACATTGAAATGGAAAAGGGATGATGACACCAAAATATATAGTATATTTTTTATCATTTTAGATACCTTTTCATGCTAAATTGAGGATCTTTTACTTGTTTTTATGCTGAATCCATCAAATATTGCAAAGTCTATTTCTATTTTGGTTTTTCATGATTTTCAGGCAAAAAGACATCATTTTAGGGTGTTTTTGAGCAAAATCAAACACATAGAAGAATTCTCATCATCAAGAAGAAGATACATGACAAATTTCATGCAAAACGGAGCAACCCACCAAAATACGGTAGTACCGTAATCTATACTATGGTATCGTATTTCCATACGATACCATAATATCAGAGCACCTGCTGTAATTTGGGAAAACTTCAGATCAGAAGATTGTGTAAAAAATACGGCACTACCATAAGATTTTACACGGCCGTATTTTGGAGCACATTCGGAAATAGAGACCATTGCTGAAATTATGGCACTGCCGTAAACTATTTCACGGGCCGTATTTTCCAGACGTTTCCGACCAGAGAGTTCAGCCGATTTTACGGCAGTCCCGTGAACCATATTACGGTGTCATATTACGGCAGCCGATTTTACGGCAGCGCCGTGAACTATTATACTATCGTATTTCTGTTTTTGAAAGCGACTCCCAGGTCAATTTCGACGCCCAATTTTTGCGAAGAATATTGCGGACGATCTAGAGCTTTAAATTGGATGCCGTAAGAAGAAGGAGATGAGCTTACGACGAGAGGATCACGTAGACACCAAAAGCCCGAAATTGCATCCACTATCGAGGGAGAAATCACGATGCACGCCGACACTTAGGGTTCTGTCGCCACGACCAATCCAGAGCACCTCCGGCCGTGATTTTCAAACTGAAGCTTCGCCTAGAGAAGGAGACAACGTGCTAGAAGTTTCAAAACGAAAGGAGATCAATTTGAGGAGAAATCAAAGGAAGAAAAAGCGCCGCCACTATTCACCATTTTCATTGCAAATTACGGCTGTGAAATATTTCACAGCCATGCTATATTTTCCTAAAACTCTTTTCTTGTTAATTTTTGATCTTCTTAAATTATGGTATTTTGTAATTCCTTCACCATGCTAGCTTAAACATATTTTGGGACATGGGGGAGTAATTCCCTTTGATTTTCTTAATGACTAGATAATCTTTTACTTTCTTCATGATTATTCTACTTTGATAAGTTTACCTATGCGATTATTGCTCTAAGATTCTCCTTAGTTTGCTTTTTGGCATCATGATTTAGAGTTTTCGCAATAAGGACCGAAAGGTGATTTTCTTGAGAACTTAGAACGCTAAAATTTATTAATAGGAACTCACCGTAGGAAACTAGGTTAAGTTCTTATTTCTTTATTTTAGTAAGTTAAATTGCCATGATGATATTAATGAACTTAGAATTGAGTTATTGTGTCAAATGTGGAGATCTTGCACAAAAGTGAGGATCGGAACATTGCAGAACCATAGGTAAAACGTGTGTTGAGTCTCGGATGCACGAAAGTGATCCTCGAGATTCCACTCGAGGCAATCATCTTAGAACTCAGATGCACGAAAGTGATCTTTGAGTTCTTTGATTAATGATTTACTTATCTTCAGCTTGGGATGAATCTTGCGCGAAAGTGAAGATTTATCTCTGCATGGTTATCTGCACGAAAGTGAGATAATCCCTTTTTGAAATAAATTGAGTCTTTATCATGTTAGAATTTGATTGATGAACATCTTTATATATCTAGTCGTGGAAATCCAAGAGAATGAAACCCTAGTGCCAATTTCTCTTTGACATTATTCTCCCGTGTGTTTTCGCTCTCTGCTTGCCTTCCTTTTTTTTCGATTGCCTAAATAGGAAGAAATCAATTATTCGGTACTTGATAGCATAGGTCTCTCTGGGGATCGATATTTACTTTATTACTTTGAGTATCCATGCACTTACGGACACCACAGGTTAGGGACAATATGTTTTTGGAGCCATGTCAGGGAGTGACAATAGCCCTGTACGCCAATACCTTTGGCCGCGACACCTGAAACGAGTCTACCTGCTTGTATTAAAAGTGTGTCCTTTCGGATCACATTAAGTTTTTAGCGCCGTTGCCTGGGAGACATTAGTTTTGTCAATATTGAAGATATTAAGAGTATTACTAGACTAGACTTTATTTTCTTTATTTACTATTTTTTTTGTTGAAATCACTTTATCTATCTATTTTGCATGCACAGGAGTCTTAGTGTTGGGGTATGCCCTTAAGGCTAATGTTTGAGGCCTTGGGATTATATCAGTATCATGTATAAACTCTAAGTTTATAAAGGCAATGGTTGTTATTCAGGTTGTTAC
>JANTFE010012973.1:0-22612 GCA_027562315.1 Costus pulverulentus | reverse complement strand
TTAGGTACCACTATCAATTTTACATAGTGCCAAGTAGGGGAGTCTCTCACTATTTTTATGGATTTTGGATTCTTCTTTCCCAACAAATAGCAAAATAGACTAAACATCCACTAGGTTGATCAATTGATATCAATTCAGTAATCATACTTATATGCTCATTTTAATTAAAGGAGTAGTATCACCTTTAGATCTTATTCCTCAAATAACACATATACCCAAAATTTCATGCATTAAACAATGTCAAATTTCAAAAGATAGATATGCATTAAAGAAATAAATCTAACATGATAGGTTTCTTTCTAATCATGAATACAGGTTTATTCATCAACAAGGAAGATATTTATCACTGAAAATCTTTTAAAAATAGAATCACACCACAAGATAGTAGAAAGTGGACTATGAACAATCATATCATCATACAACCATATCGAAGAAATATCAGTGAGTGATACATCTAAAGCAAATCAAAGATGCAACCATATGAAATAATCATGAATACAAGAGAGTGCAAACGATACTCACAAAACTATATAGCAAGCTCTGACAAAAAATTGGGCAGATGCTGCTATGTCCAAAGATGTGCCTTTTGAAAAATTTTCCTGCATAATTTAAGATACATAAGGCTCAGTCAAGAAATAGTCTCTAATAATAATAATGATAAAAATAATTTTCTCAAGGGAGAATCAGAGATGTCACCGAATGTTTGAAGGGGATGCCGATGGAAAGAGTCGAGCAGGCAAGAAGTAGAGGGTGAACAGAGGCTAGCTGAAAAGCTGCTAGCAATGATGGTGATGGTGCCGACAATAGAGTGAGTAATCTCTAGTGGCCTGCTATAGACTACAGTCCTGGAGGTGAGATCGTCGGCCGGTGGGTGCCAGAAATAATGCTGGATAGATAAAAAACATCAGTCACTAATGAAGAGTCTACTGTATAAATAAATCAAATCAATGGAAATAGAGGCAGTAGAAGAAGTAAGAGTCTGCTGATGGTATAATCCAGTGTCGACGGCTGGAAACAGTGAAGTTAGAGGCAGATGCAGTGGTGGTAGAGGTGGAAGACAGTTGCTTTTGAAGATTTCTGGATCTAGAGGTAGAAGAAGCTATAATAGGTAGAAATCAAACAGAGTAGCCACTTAATTTTATATAAAAAGTAGCCATACCAAAAAAATAAGATTTAATGATCCAAAAGGAAAATGGACAGAACCATGTAATAGGATAAAACTCGTTCTTTTAATATGTATGAAAATCAAAGGATCAAAATCTATCAGGAATTTAGGGTATCAACATAAAGAAGGCTAATCAGATTACAAAATAAAAAACTGCACAAAAGTTAATCAGATTCGAAAAGTTGTCATGCTTCCTAGAATTATCATAAAATATTTTCATGAAAAGAATTAATCCACAAGATAAAATGAAACATGTTCTTCCAATTCCATATGAATGATCAGGGTTTCAAGTCATTAAAGCATCTTAAATACTTGCAGCAAAAACGCTAATCAGAATAGTCAAAAGAAAACTACTGCAGAAATTAATCAGAATCGAACAGATGCTATGTGTTTTAGCATGATCCATGGACTTTAAAAATCAACAAAAATATCTAGATGATAGACAAAGATGAGTACTTCATGATGGTGCCAAAGATCATAATTTTTTCCAACCTAGTTTCTTAAAATCACAGCGAGAAAACACCTAATCAAATAAGCAGAATGTAGTTTTAGAATTACGGGCGTAATATCCCTTACGGCAGTGCCGTAATGTGCACAAAATTCTTGGATCAAAATAAAAAATACGGCACCGTAAAGCAGATTACGGCAGTGCCTTATTTTGCACAAAATTTTATTTTCACTACAAAATGAAAAGATAAATTAATTATAAAAATAAACTAAAATAAAAGAAACTAAACTAAGTAAGAGTGCTTGGGTTGCCTCCCAATATGCACTAATTTTTAGGTCATTAGCTTGACCAAAACCAAAAATCATGGTGAAGCATGTGAATCAGTACCAAAGTAGATAGCATATAATTTTCTCCTTTTCCAATGTCTAAAAATTTTAGCCACTAATCCAAATATCCAGAATTTCATATAAATCATAATCGACATGGCTTTCTCAAATATGCAGAAATCAATGGATTCAATTCCAATCAAAGGATATTCAATAACCTTCATAACTTTATCAAAAAGAAAAATCATAAGTCCTTTCTTGAAATTTATATTTTCAATTGCAATAGGACTTTGATCAAAAGATACAAGTATTGGATCATCAAAATAAACTCTCTGTCTCAAAATAGGTTCCTCAGTAAAGCATAGCTTTTCAAATAGATTAGAAGATTCTACAGCAAATATGGGCAAAACATCAGAATGAGATTCATCAGTGTTTGTAATATTCAAATCCTTTTCAAGTTCCTCATGCATATCATCAAATAATCTATCAATATAAAAATTATCAACACAATCAGAGCAAAACTTTTCTAAATCAGTCCCCTCATATGTTTCATCAGATTTAACCACAAATAAGAATCAAATCGAAAATTTTCAATTTCAATTTTCTCAATCTTTTCCAAAAATAGATTATCAGATGAATCAAATATTCTCTCGACCGATTCTTGATTTAGGCGAGTTTGAACGTGAGTTTCGCCCCTTTCATTGTTTATACTCGATTCTTGATCGTTTTCAAAAATTCTTATTTCTAATCACTTCATAGATGATAGGTGTATAGTTCTTGTTCGTTTCCAATGATTTTGACCAATTATGTGAAGAGATTTGAGGAAAAATGAGTAGACATGCTAATTTTTTACTGTTCATATTTCGCCCTTTCTATAAATCTCGATTTTAGGCTTGCATTTTGTCAATTCTTGCTTCCTTGTTGCTTGATGAGTGTTGTTGATTCATGATGAGAGTATTAGCTTGCTATACATTGCTATATATGAGTTGAAATCTTGAGTTGCAGCTTGAGTTCATCCATGGCACCAAAGAAAACACTTGCTTCCAAGAGGAAAGGGAAGGCACCTGATGAGCCTTCATTTCCACCAAACCCTCATGGTATCATCTTTAGAGACGAGATTCAAGAGACATGTTATAACCAGTTGGTGGAGAGAAGGGTAGTGAGTATCAAGTATGCAGATAAACGCACATTGGAGGCACTAGGATTGTATGACGATGTCATGTGGATGTTTGAGTAGATCAGAGCACAAAGATTCTTCCAGATGACACGACAAACATACTTGCCGATAGTATTGGAGTTTTTGAGTAGTTTTGATATGCAGATTCATGTGTACCCTGATAGGCATGCGGATGGTGAGATTACCTTCCGGATAGCTAATGAAGAGAGGAAGTTATCCATGAGATATATGAGGACAATTTTTCAGCTTGGTGTAGGAGGAGACACATCAATTTCACTTGGATATGAAGAGAGCATATTTTGGAATTAAATTACCCATGAGACACATTTTTCTGCAGTTAATGCCATAGCATCGAAGATATCAAATCCCTGTATTGTTGTATCCCAACAAGTTGGTAAACAAAACTTATTTATGAAGTCGCAGCCAAAACATATTGTATGGTGCACAGGGACTTGTCACCCCCTAATACGGCCCTAAAAACTTGTTGAGTTACCACACTTGTTGTTATCTCCGCAAGTGCACGATACTCGAAGTAATAAAGAAAGATATCGAACCCACAGAGACCAATGTTGTCAAGTACCAAATAATTAATTTCTTCCTATCTAGGCAATCGAATAAAAGTGAAGTAAAGATCGAAAACACACAGGAAAATACTATCAGAGAGAAATTGGGATTAGGGTTTCGTTCACTTTAATTTTCATGACTAGATATATATGGATATTCATCAATCAAATTCTATTATGATAAAGGCATAATTTACTTTGTAAAGAGATTAACTCACTTTCGTGCAGATAACCATGCAGAGACCAATCCTCGCTTTCGCGCAAGATTTTTCCCAACCTAATGATAAGTAAATCAACAAACAAAGAACTCGAGGATCACTTTCGTGCATCCGAGTTCTAAGTTGATCGCCTCGAGTGGAAACTCAAGGATCACTTTCATGCATCCGAGTCTCAACACAAGTTCTACCTATGGTTATCCAACATTCTGATTCTCACTTTCAAGCAAGATCTCCACGTTTGACATAATAACTCAATCCTAGGTTCATAATTATCATCATGGAAATTTAAACTACTAAAATAAAGAAATAAGAACTTAACCTAATTTCTTACGGTGAGTTCCTATTAATCAATTTTAGGGTTTCAAGTTCTCAAGCAAATCACCTTTCGGTCCTTATTGCAAAAACTCTAAATCATGATGACAAAAAGTAAACTACGGAGAATGTTAGAGCAATAATCACATAAGTAAAATTATCAAAGTAGAATAATCATGATAAAAGCAAAAAGTATCTAGTCATTAAGAAAATCAAAGGGAATTACTCCGCCATGTCCCAAAGAGTGTTTAAGCTAGCATGGTGAAGAAAATACAATATTCCATTGTTTCAGAAGATCAAAAATAAAAGGAAAATAAGTTTTAGGAAAATACTCCACGGCTGTGAAATTAAACACAGCCGTAATTTGCAAAGGAGGACGATGAACAGTAGCGGTGCCTCCTTCTTCTTTAATTTCTCCCCCAATTCATCTCCTTTCATTCTGAAACTTCTGGTATGTTGTCTCCTCCTCTAGGCGAAGCTTCAGTATGAATTTCACTGCCGGAGGTGCTCTGGATTCGTCACGGCGGTGAAACCCTTGGCAGCGGTGAAAGACACGATTTCTCTCTTTGTGGTGGATAAAATTTAGGGCTTTTGGTGTCTTCGTGATCCTCTCGTCGAAAGCTCTCCCTCTTCAAAATTTAAAGGTCTAGATCGTCCGGAATCTTTCCCGCAAAAATTGGGCTTGAAAATTGACTGTGGAGTCGTGTTCAAAAATGAAAATATGGCAATGTAATAATTCACAATATTGTCGTAAAATCGCTCGCGTTCTCTGATCTGAATTGTCTAGCAAATACGGCACCGTAATGGTTCACAGCACAACCGTAAAATCGGCTGCACTCTCTGGTCGAAATTGTCTAGAAAATACGACCTGTGTCAAAGTTTACGGTAGTGCTGTAAAATCAGGAATTATCTCTGTTCTGAATGCACTTCAAAATACGGTAGTGTTAAGTTTTACGGTAGTGCCAAATTTTTCATTAAACCTTCTGGTTGGAAATTCCACCAATTTACGACAATGCTCTGATATTACGGTATTACGAAAATACGATACCGTAATATAGAATACAGCACTACCGTATTTTGGTTGGTTGCTATGATTTACGTGAAATTTGTCAAGTGATCTCCTCTTGATGATGGTAACTTTTCCATGTCTTTGATTTTTCTCAAAAACGCCTAAAAATAGTGCCTTTTTACCTGAAAATCATGAAAAACCAAAATAGAAGTAGATTTTGCAATATTTGATAAATTTAGCATAAAAATAAGTAAAAGATCTTCAATTTAGCATGAAAAGATATATACAATGATATAAAATATACTATATATTTTGGTGTCATCATGTATCAAGTATGTTCATAGAGTGCTTGGCCACACTGTCTTTGGTAGAGCTGTCAGTGATGGGATGGTCAGACAGACAGAGCTTTTCTTCCTCTGGAGCATGCTCTATGGTTACTCTTTGGATGTTGCATTTTTCTTCATGAAGCACATAGAAAAAGTTTCTAGGGCTAAGAAAGGAGCAATTGTAATAGGTGGTTTCATCACACCTATAGCCCTTTATTTGAGAGTTGAGCCATTTGGAATTGAGATAGCCAGAGGAAATCAAAGACTTGACATGGAATCTTGTATGGCTATGAAAATGATAGTAAGAGATGGAGAGAACTTTTCATTGATTCTTGGGCCTGGAGGACAGGAGTTACCATTGCCAAGCACTAAGAAGACCACCGTGCCAAGCAAACTGGAAGTGGGTTCCTGAAGATGCAGATTTTGCTATGCCTCCACCGCTTAGTACTGTACCGCCACCACCCACCTGGGGTGGTAGCGATGATCCTTTTGGCATGGGCATGGAGCAGCCATCACAGGGAGCTATAGACTCTTCCACACATCATTCTTCAGACGGATGATTTTATAGCACCCACGACCCTGGATACAGATCTATCTCTGCTCCGCTATACTGGAAGGAGCACCGGAGGGAGAGGATGATGGGTATCATGGGCCAGATGCAGGACACGATGCATCATATATACCAGGACATAGAGAGTCTGAGCACATACATGGAAGAGATGGGGAACTTCTTATATGAGCGCTTCATTTTTCAGGACCCCAAGAGAGATAGAGATAATGGAGGTGACCAGAGTGAGCCACATGTTGATCTAATGGACACCGCAACTTAGGGCACCGAGGAACTAGGATCTGATGGCAGTGATGATTGGTAGAGTCTTGTGAGTATCACTTTTCCCTTTTACTTTTTGTGTTTCAATTTTCCTTATCTTATTGAGGTTGAATGTTTTTGAAGGGAAGGATGATTTATTCACACTTTTGTCCGCCACTGCTACTCTGCTTTACATACCTATATTTCTATTTTTGATACAGTTGTATGATGATGATGATATTGATTTCTACTATTTCGATGGGGTTGTATGTTGATATAATGATATTTTGATGTTTTGCTTCGATATGGTTGTGTTACACATGATGGCATTTTTAGTATTTTAGTATTATATGACATGATACATTATGATATTTGATGATAATGAGTATATTTTTGATTGATGTATTTATGACCTTGATCTATTTTTGAGTATATTATTGATGACTTGTTTGATCCTTATTGATGATGAATGAATCCAAACTTCTGATTAAGTCTAGACCTATCATGTCAAATTTATTTCTCTTATACATATCTACTTTTGAATTTTTTTTTCATAGATTGATGAGTGAGATTTTGGGGAAATATATTATTTGGAGAATTTAACTTGAAAGTAAAGCTACTTTTTGAATAAAATTAGCATATGAGTATGATTTTTGAATTGTTGTCAATTGATTAATCTAGTTGATGTTTAGTTTATTTGTTATTTGTTGGAAGAAAGAATCTAAAATCCACAAAAATAGTGAGTGACTCCCCAACTTGGCATTGTGTAAAATTGACAGTGGTACAAAGGACATGGGTTGAAGTCTGAAAAATAAAAAAAAATAGAGAGGAATCGATTCACATTAACTCTGCTGTCTTTGGTAAAAATTCTTTCTATTGAAAAGACAGGAGTTCTATTACACTGACTGTGTGGTCAATGTACTCTAACTTCGTCACTAGAAAAAAAGGTGGTAATCGATTTAGAGAATGTGAATGATGCAAAAAGAAATAAAAAGTGTGTATCTATGTGGGTACATGCGATTGAAAAAGAAAAAGAAAAGAATAATACAAAAAAAAATTGAGTGGAAAAAGATTTTGGTTATCCTAGTCCTGCAAACAAAAGTATAATATATTTAACCTAAAAATTGGGTGTAATCATGAGATTGAGATTCTATTTTTTGTACGAGTTGTGAAGTTTTATTTGATAAAGTTGTGAAACTTGAGAATTGAATTCCAAGGATGATATGTCTTTTTAAAATTTTATGAATCAATTGATGAGAATTTTTCATTAGTGATTGTATTTTATAAATTTAATTTCCATGAGAAAATCTATGCCTATGATCACAGTCGCCTCTACCAAAGATAGTGTGGGCAAGCACTCTATGAACATACTTGATGCATGGGTTTGTGATGACACTGAAATTTATAGTAGATTTTGTGCCATTTCATTGGTGTTTTTGTGTCATATTAATAGACTTTGCTTATTTTTATGCCTTTTTATTCAATTATTGCGGAATCTATACTCTTTTTGGTTTTTGATGATTTTTAGGCAAAAAGACATGATTTTCAGTCGATTTCAAGCAATCCAGATGCATGGATGAATTCACAACATCAAGAGGAGATCACACGTCAAATTTCTAAAGAATTAGAGCTTCAGAGCAAATTACGGCACCCCCGTAATGGATATTACGATACCATGATTTCACTGCACTTACAGATCAGAATCACGCTACTACCGCAATTTTAGAGAGGTGCCGTAATTTGGGATTTTTTTGACCAGAAAGTTTCAATGATTTTACGGCACTGCCGTTACAGATTTCATGGGCCGTAATTTTGGATGTTATGGATAGAAAGTTGGATGAAGATTACGGCACTACTGTAACGGAATATACGGTACCGTAATTTTAGTCGATTTTCTTCCCGAGAGATTTGAGGAAATTACGGCACTATCGTAATGAAGTTTACGGTACCGTAATTCCGGAAGATTTCCACCCAAGAGTTGCAGCCGAAATTATAGCACTACCGTAACCAAGATTATGATCGTAATTACAAGTTCGAACGTGACTTTCCCGGTCAACTTTGAAGCCCAACTTTTCCTGAGTAGATTGCGGACTATCCAGGCCATTAAATACGATGCTGTAAGAAGCAATCAGAGAGCTTTCGCCGCGACCAAGAGGAGGAGACCAAAAGCCTCAAATTTCGTCCACAATAGAGAGAGAACTCGTCTTACATGCAGCCGCCCTAGGTTTCATCGTCCACAACATAGAGAGAAATCATCTTACAACGCATCTCTGGCCGAGAAATTTGAGTGAAAGCTACGCATAGAGGAGGAGAAGGTGCCCCAAAAGTTTCAGCTTGAAAGGAGATCAGACGGAGGAGAAATCAACACAAAATCAACACTGTTCACGCGTGATTACGACCGTAATCTCCATTACGGCCGTGTGGTTATTTGTTCTTCCCATTCTTTTCGATTTCTTACACTTAAACACTATGGATCAATGTAATCTTCTCTCTATGATAGCTTAAACCTTTTTTGGGACATGGGGGAGTAATTCCCTTTGATTTTTAATGACTAGATGATTCCTTTTTAATGACTAGATGATTCCTTTTTCATGCTTTCGTCGCGTATAATTTTAGCATGATAATTTTACTCATGTGATAATTGCACTTTGATTCTCCATAGATTCATACTATTATTCATGTTTTAGAGTACTCGCAATAAGGACAGAAAGGTGACTTGCTTGAGAACTTAGAACCCTATAATTGCATGTTAAGAACTTTCTGTAAGAAATTAGTTTAGTTCTTATTGTTTGAGTTTAGTGGTTTAATTGCCATGATAATAATATGAATCTAGGATTGAGTCGATTGTCAAATGGGGAGATCTTGTGCGAAAGCAAGGATCGAAACGTTGGAGAACCATGAGTAAAACTTATGTTGAGACTCGGATGCACGAAAGTGATCCTTGAGATAATCAACTTAGAATTCGGATGCACGAAAGTGATTCTTGAGTTCTTTGTTTGATGATTTACTTATCTATAGCTTGGGATATATCTCGCGCGAAAGTGAGGATCGGTCCCTGCATAATTGTCTGCATGTGAGTAAGATAATCCTTTTATGAAGTAAATTACATCTTTATCATGATAAAATTAAATTAACGAATTTCTATTTATATCTAGTCACAAAAATTAAAATGAGTGAAATACTAGTCCCAGCTTCTCTCTCTGATATTTACGGTTTAGCGTTCAATTGCTCACTTGCGTAATTTTGATCTCCTATATACTAAGAAATCAATTATTTTGTACTCAGCAAACAAGGTCTCTTTGGGTTCGATATCTATTTTATTACTTCGAGTATCCGTGTACTTCCGGACGCAATAAGTGTGATACCGATGCTTTAATATTACTATTATCAGTTTGTGATAGACTCAAAGTTGCTTTGAAAAGTAAAACAAGTGGTGCCATAATGCATAAAGCCTAAACCTACTAAGTTATTTTGTTTGCATGGACTCTTGAAGATAAATTGTAGCTAAGTGTGATATTCAAGGTTCTTGTTATAATGGTATAACTCAAGATTCATACTAGGACTCTTTGGAAATATTGTGAAAAGAATTGGGCAAAACGGTAAATTTATCATATGATAAGCTACTTGGGAATTTAGTATGAAATGATGAAGTAGCTAAGTTATGCATTCATAGTTGATGGGAGAAGAGCTAAACCAGTGTATGATTTCATGAGGGGGGCATTAATAAGGTGATGCCACCTCATGGCTTGCATGAGAAGAGAAGCACCAAGTGTTGCCACCTAATGGCTTGCATGAGAAGACAAGCACCTTGCCACATCATCGTTTCTTGCATGAGAAGCTAAAGAGGAACAAAATTGAGATTTTCTCTCTTTTGCTCGTGCCTAACCTGAGAAAAACGATCCCTAAGGAAAGGGAAGGAGAAAGGAAAGAAAAGGGGAGAAAAGAAGTGGAGAGTAATCTTCTTAGGCAAGTTTCTTCTTCTTTCTTTGGTAATATTTTGCCTATTGCTTCAATTTATGAGAAATCATCTTTTCTTCCTTTGTGAATTCAATTTGTCTCTGATTTCTATGATTTTTGGTAAATTCGACCCTTGGAAGAATGATCAATGTTATGATTATAACTATGAATCCGTATGTAAAGTAAATCTGACCTTTCTTCATTCAAATGACCATAACATTAGACTCCCTGAACCACAGCGTATGAAATCAGATTCATTGGAAAGAAGCCTTAATTATCTTTGTTTTGAGACGGATATTGAGTACTTTAGAAGAGTTTATAAGCTTTGTTACTTCAGCCCAATCTGACCCAGTAAATCTGTTTTATCTTTGGACCTTTATCTAGTAAGTGAGATATATGTCCAGATTTTGTGATAGTAGTGCTACCCAATTTTTATTTTTATATCAAGTAGACTGATTAACCTACACGTAGAGCCTTTATTTGCATGATTTGGATCTGAAATGAAATTATGGTCGATTTTTTAACTTAACCTATAAATCTGGAAATCTCATTGTCCTGATTCTGACCTCTTGCTACTTCAAAGTTCATAACTTCATGTATTGAGCTCCATCTTTAGTCAAATTTGTTTTGCTAAAAACTAGACTCGAAAAACTTTGTTTTAACACAAATATCATACCAAATAGTATCTTATGAAGAACGTAATGTTCATGGTAAATAAGCTCCAACTTTCTAATTTTGGGTTACATGACTATTCCTATGTGTATCTTCAATATATGGCCCTCTATGTGGAGTTTATTGATACTTATGTCTCTTCCATTTGGAACTAGGTATATCAGCATCATATATCTCATGTATGAACTTTAAGGTTCACATCTTTAAGGATTTGATACATATATCAATAGACCCATTTTGGTATGTTTCCATTTATTAATGTATGAATGCTAGTGGGAATAACATTATACGCCCGAAAGGGAAAAGATTATGAGCCTAGAAATGGGAAGAGATTGATAGTTGTGGAGCAAAGTGCTACATGGAACAAAGCACCACATTAGAAACAATAGGGGCCACCACTTGAATCCATGGAAGCCACCTCTTGAATCTCACTATCTCTGATATGAGGAGCCATGACACCTCCAGTCGGCATATGTTTAACTATGCACACAGAAATGGGAAGAGATTGATAGTTGTGGAGCAAAGTGCTACCTGGACAAAATGCCACATTATAAATAATGGTGGCCACCTTTTGAATCCATCGAAGCCACCTCTTGAATCCCACTATCTCTGATATGAGGAGTCATGACAGCTCCAGCCGGCATATATTTGACTATGCACCTAGAAATGGGAAGAGATTGATAGTTTTGGAGCAAAGTGCTACATGGAACAAAGTGTCACATTAGAAATAATGGGAGCCACCTCTTGAATCCATGGAAGCCACCTCTTGAATCCCACTATCTCTGACATGGGGAGCCATGACAACTCCAGCTGGCATATGTTTGGGTTTCACCCTGACGAGGGTAGAATATGCTTCCAGACGTGGAATAATTATGTTATTTGTGATTTCCCACTATGCTCTCTATGTTGTGTATGATTTGTAACTTTTGGTTGATTTATCTTTGTGATCTTTCTACTTACCATGTGACTCTATGTTGCCTTGGATTGATTCTTTTATATGTTATTTGTGCTTACCTATATGCCTTTTAGAGTTGCTACTTTTTGATATACTTACCATATCACTTTTGCTTACCATGCGACTATTGCTTACCATGTCACTATTATGTTTCCATTTGATATTACTTGTGAAACCATGTGGAGATCTATTATGAATACTTCTCCTTTTTCCCATCTTAATTACTTGCTGAGCATTCTTGCTCAATCCTTGCATTCTAACCTCTTTACAGGTTAGCTTTGGGCTTCAAGTTTATGTGGACGGTTTAAAGAAGATAATGAGTTGTGGTTTTTTGTTTTGAGCATGTATACATATGACGAATATATGAAGTTGTTAGTATGTTTGTATGAAGTGTGAGAAGATCTATGACTTGTGTGTGAGATAATAAGGTTGTGAAATATTGTAAAGTTAAATGACTCATGTATGATATTCATTTTGATGTTTGTAATATAAGTGTGGTTTTGGAATAAATACTATGGTTTTGGTTTTTATGATATAAAAGGATTTTGATTAACAGAATGAGAAATTTTGAATGGCTATTTGAATTGTTGTTACCTCCTAGATGATGGAGTTATATTGATCAAGTGATCGTGTTTTGATCCTGGATAAATATTGTCTAGATTTTTATGATATGAATTTGTTACCATCCTCTAGGGGTGTGACAATTATGGTATTAGAGCATGATTTGAGGAAATTGATGTTTGATCATGATTTGAGGAATGTTGATGTTTAGATGATCATGATTTGAGGAATTTTAATATTTAGATCATGATTTATGATTTCTTTGATGATTAATTGGAGTTTATTTCTCGTCACACAGGGGTATAAGAGAAACAAAAGAACAAGTGGAGGCATAATGCTCATAAACAAAAGAGAGACATTAGAAGTGAGACTAATGCAAGATCAAAGTTGTCAAGGCTGGAATTGAATAGACAACCAACTAGGTATGTCCCATGTGCAACTTGTGGAGGAAAATATGATACTAGGCAATGCTATAGAACAACTGGAGCTTGTTTTGCTTGTGGGAAGTTTGGACATCAAGTGAAGGATTGCCCCAATAATAGAAGGAAAGCACCAATACTTCCAAAAGCTATAACTCATGGTAAAGTCTATGCTATCTCAAAACCAGATGCTAAAGCTTCCAAATCAGTTGTTGAAGGTATTGCTTATGTTTCTGGACAACTAGCACAAGTGTTATTTGTTTCTGGTTCCAATCTTTCCTATGTATCTCAAGAAATTGGTTGAGAGAGTACCAGATCGGTGGCAATAACCGGACGGGAATAGTCGCTGGCGTCTCTAGAAGGTCGGAGATGGTCGAAGTTCCAAGGTCGGTGCTCGAATGAGTGAGAAGTGTGAAAACGGCACTAGAAACCCTAGAAAATGACACGTAAATCGCGTGGCTCAGATACAATTACGGCATAATGTCCATTACGGTAGTGTCATAATGCGCACAAATTGAAAAATACGGCCCGTAATGTATATTACAGTGGTGCCGTAATGTTGTCCAAACTCTCGGGTTCAAAAACATACCCAGATTACGATACCGTAAAAACCGTTATGGCACCGCCATAATTTCGCTAAAAACTTTCGTCAGAGAAAACAATCAAATTACGGTGCCGTGAAAACGATTACTGCGGTACCGTAATTTCAATCACAGATTTTTCTTTTGAAAATTCAAAAATTCAAAATTCAAAAATTACGCCTGTAAAAACCATTACGGTACTACCGTAATTTCAGTGAAAATCACATAATCTTCTCGGGTGAAAATTCTGCAAAAATACGGCATCGTGAAAACTGTCACGGTAGTGCCGTAAAAATAAGAAAATTCTCAGGAAGATTTTGGTCACAAAATACAATACTATGAAAATACTTACGGCAGTACCATTTTATCGTCAAAGCTTTCTGGTCGAAAAAGACCGGAATTACGATACCGTAAAAAATATTACGGTAGTGCGGTAATTTGCGCCAAATCTTGCTACCTACAAAAAAGAGAATAAAAATTAGTTCTATGAGTAAACCAACATAAAAATAAATAAAAGAAAGCAAATTAAAGTTAGAAAGCTTGGGTTGCCTATGAAGAAGCGCTAATTTAAAGGTCTTCAGCTTGACCCTTTTGCACTCGGTTGTGATTTTGATATCTTCGATCTCCACTCAGATTTTTCTGTGATTTGAGCATCCTTTCCAATCACATAAGGCTAAATCCTGAAAAGTGTCCAAATTTACTCAATATCTTATTTCCTTTACCAATTAACCTAGAGCCTCTTCTTTTTCTTCTCCTTTTCTTCTTCTTCTGAAAAATTTGATATTCTTTCTCCTATAATCCTTTGTCAATATCGTCAGAAAATTTGTTAGTTTCAAAATTTGAGGATTCATCAAATAAACTATAAGCATCATAAACAACATCATCAACTATGTCAATACAACAACATGATCGAGAATATGAAATTTTGTTCAATGAATCAGCAAGATCAAACTTAATTATGTTTCCACAAATAGTAAAAGTTATTTTTCCTTCTTTGACAACTATATTTGCTCCAAAGTGTCTAGCAATGGTCTACCAAGAATTATGGGATTTTTATGATTTTCCTCGATGTCTAAAACTACAAAATCTGCAGGTATAAAAAATTCACCTACCATGATTGGAACATTCTCTAAAATACCTATAGGATACTTTACCGAGCTATCAGCGAGCTATAAAGATATGGATGTTGGCTTGAGCTCTCCAATGTCCAGTTTCCTGCAAATAGATAAAGACATTAAACTTACACTGACACCTAAGTCACATAAGGCTCGGTCAAAAGCCATGTCTCCAATTGAACAAGTTATAGAGAAACTACCTGGATCCTTCAGTTTTGGTGGCAATTTATTCTATATAATGGCACTACAATCCTCAGTCAAAGACATAGTACAAGTACCATAGTCCTCTAATTTTCCCTTGTTATACAATATTTCTTTCAAAAATTTTGCATAAGATGGCATTTGAGAAATAGCTTCAATAAAAAGGAATGTTAATGTAAAGCTTTTTCAACACTTCAAGAAATTTGCCAAATTGTTTGTGTAGCTTATTTTGAACTAACCTTTGTGGAAAGGGTATTGGTGGCCTATAAGGTGGAGGTAAATTAGATTTAGAATCATCTTCCTTACATGACATATCCCCTTTTGGTTCATCACCCTTTTGAGGTGGCAAACTAGGTTGGGTTTGTTCATATTTAGAAGATTTTTCTAATTCTAACTCATCAACATAATCATCATTGGGCTCTTTCTCATTATTTTCCACTTTCCCTTTAGGTTCTTCTAATTGTTTCCCACTTCTAGTGATAATAGCATTACAGTGCTCCCTAGGGTTTAGTTCAGGTTCAGCAGACAATTTTCCAGGAGGTCTATAAGAACTACTAGCTTGTTGAGCAATTTGATTTTCTAATATTTTATTCTGGGCTGTCAAAGATCCTACTTGAGAAGCTAATTGACTAACCATTTCCTTAAGATCTTCAATTTCCTTATTTTTATTTTGCATGAAATGATTTTGATTAGCCATCATCTTTTCAAGCATGGACTCAATGTTTAAATTCTGATTTGGGTTTTGGTTTTGATTTTTCCTATTTTGTTAACCTTTATTTTCATTTTGTCCCCCTACATTGTTATTGTTTTTCCAAGAAAGATTGGGGTGATTCCTCCATCTAGGGTTATAAGTACTAGAATAGGGATCATTAGTTCTACTTTGATTATAATTCCCTAAAGCATTAACATGTTCACTACCCTGACTAGCTATAACTTTACAATCCTCATAAGCATAACCGTTATTACCACAAACTTCACAAATAATTGAAGAAACAACAGCAATTTGCATATTAAAAGAATCGAACCTATTGCACAAAAAATCTACCTTCTCTACAATGTGCGCCATCCATCATTCTCGTTCTTACCTTGAGAAGGTCTGTAAAGTGCTCCTCTCTCAGTAGTCCACTGATTATGATTTAGAGCCATCTCCTCAAGTAGTTTGAAAGCATCATCAATTGTTTTGCTCATGAGAGCTCCTCCTGCAGCAGCATCAACAATTAGTCTGGTATTATAAAGCAAACCATTATTAAAAGTATGAATTAAAACCCAGTTTTCAAGGCCATGGTGAGGACACTTCCATTGTAAATCATTGAATCGCTCCCATGCCTCGCTGAATGATTCACCATCCTTTTTGTTGAAAGCTTGTGATTTGATTCCTCAATTGGATGGTCTTGCTTGGTGGAAAATATTTCATCAGAAAGGCATTTGATAACTGATCTCATGTTGTAAAGGTACCGGTTGGTTGTGCTTGAAGCCATGAATGTGCTCGGTCCCTAAGAGAAAATGAAAATAATATTAGTTTCAAAGCAACATTAGAAACTCCATTAAATTTGATAGTATCACAACGTTCTAAAAATAAAGCAAGGTGTTGGTTTAGATCTTCAAGAGGAGATCCTCCAAACTGGTTCTATTGAATCATAGAAAGGAAAGCAGGCTTGATTTCAAAGTTATTAGCCTCAATGACAGGTCTAGCAATGCTAGAGTGAATTTCTTGTGGATTAGGGGCTGCATAGTCCCTAAGTGATCTTCTTTCTGCCATATCAACTTCTTCTTCTATTTCTTCCACTTGTGTCTCTTGTTGATTTTCTTCAAATCTCAACTTCCTGCGCAATCTAAGTGTTTTGTTAATCTCAGGATCAAAAGGTACAAGCGGTCCTGACCTAAGGCTCCTGCGCATGCAAAGTAAATAGATTAAATAATTTTAAGAAAAATAGAAAATAAAACTGAAAATAAAACCTAGTCTAGCAATACTCTCAATATCTTCAATATCAACAAAGACCAAGGTCCCCGGCAATGGCGCCAAAAACTTGTTGTATCCCAACAAGTAGGTAGACAAAAACTTATTTCTAGTGTCGCAACCAAAACTCATTGTTTGGTGCACAGGGACGTGTCAGCCCCTGACAACAGTGCTAAAAACTTGTTGTATCCCAACAAGTAGGTAGACAAAAACTTATTTCTGGTGTTGCAGCCAAAACTCATTGTTTGGCGCACAAGGACTTGTCACCCCCTGATAATGGCTCCAAAAACTATATCACCAAGCTTGTTGTGTCCGCAAGTATATAGATACTCAAAGTAATAAAATAGATATTGAACCCACAGAGACCTTGTTTGTTGAGTACCGAATAATTGATTTCTTATTATCTAGGTGATCGAAATTATGCAAGTGAGCAATTGAAAGCTAAAACGGAAATACTAGAGAGAGAAGCTAGGACTAGGGTTTCATTCACTTTAATTTCCATGACTAGGTATAAATATAAATTTGTTAGTTTAATTTTATCTTGATAAAGATGTAATTTACTTCATAAATGGATCATCTCACTTTCGTGCAGACAACCATGCAAGGATCGATCCTCGCTTTCGCGCAAGATCTATCCCAAGCCGTAGATAAGTAAATCATCAAACAAAGAACTCAATGATCACTTTCGTGCATCCGAATTCTAAGTTATTTATCTCATGTGGAATCTCAAGAATCATTTTTGTGCATCCGAGTCTCAACATTAGTTTTACTCATGGTTCTCCAACGTTCCGATCCTTGCTTTCGCACAAGATCTCCATGTTTGATAACTCGAATCAATCCTAGATTCAAATTATTATCATGGCAAATATACCACTAAAATCTCCATGTTTGATAACTCGACATAATTTCTTACCGAAAGTTCCTAACATGCAATTCTAGGGTTCCAAGTTCTCAAGCAAGTCACCTTTTGGTCCTTATTGCGAAAATTCTAAAACATGAATAATAGTATGAATCTATCAAGAATCAAAGTGCAATTATCACATGAGTAAAATTATCATGCTAAAATTATACGCGAGGAAATAATTAAAAAGAAATCATCTAGACATTAAAAATCAAAGGGAATTACTCGTCCATGTCCAATAAAAGGTTTAAGCTTTCATAGAGGGCAGATTACAATAATCCATAGTGTTTAAGTGTAAGAAATCAAAAGAAGGGGAAGAACAAATAACCACACAGCCGTAATGGAGATTACAGCTGTAATCACACGTGAACAGTGTTGGCCGTAATGGCGATTTCTCTCTCTATGGTGGACAAAATTTGGGGCTTTTTGTCTCCTCCTCTTCATCTCAGCGAAAGCTCCCCGATTGCTTCTTACAACATCGTATTTAATGGCCTAGATCGATCGCAATCAACTCCACAAAAATCGGGCTTCAATTTGACCGAGAAAGTCACATTCCAGGTTTGTAATTACAGCCATAAAATCTGTTACTGCAGTGCCGTAATTACAAACCTGGAACGCGACTTTCCCAGTCAAATTGAAGCCTGATTTTTGCGGAGTTGATTGCGATCGATCCAGGCCATTAAATACGATGTTGTAAGAAGCAATCAGGGAGCTTTCGCCGAGACGAAGAGGAGGAGACAAAAACGACCGTAAAATCTGTTACGACATTACCGTAATTTGGGTAGCTCTCGGGTGGAAATCTTTCGGAATTACGGTACCGTGAACTTCATTACAGTAGTGTCATAACTTCCTCAAATCACTCAAGTGGAAAATCTACTGAAATTACGGTACCATAAATTCCGTTACGCCAGTACCGTAAAATCCATTATACTCTCTGTCCAAAAACATCCGAAATTATAGCGCGTGAAATCGGTTACGGGAGTGCCATAATCTCCTTTAAACTTTCTCGTCAGAAAAATTCCAAAATACGACACCTCCCAGAAATTACGGCAGTACCGTGATTCTGATTTATAAGTGCAGTGAAATCACGGTACCGTAATATCCATTATAGGGGTGCCGTAATTTGCTCTGAACCTCCAATTCTTTTAAAATTTGACATGTGATCTCCTCTTGATGTTGTGAATTCATCCATGCATGTGGATTGCTTGAAATCGACAAAAAATCATGCCTTTTTGCTTGAAAATCATCAAAAACCAAAAAAAATTATAGATTCCGCAATAATTGATAAAAAGGCATAAAAATAAGCAATGGCTATGAATATGACACAAAAATACCATGAAATGACACAAAATTTACTATAAATTTCGGTGTCATCAATTTCGCAGTTTAACAGTTTTGCTTGGGGGAAAGTATTTCAAGAGAAATGCCTGAGAAAGTTGTTCCCAGGTTGTTAGCGATTCCAGTTGTAGAGAATATAGCCAATTTCGAGTTATATCCTAAAGAGAAAATGGGAAGAGTCATAGTCGTAGTGCGTCATTAGAAACTTCGTTCATTTTCGTCTTGTCACAGAACTCCAAGAATATAGACAGATGCATGTTTGGGTCTTTATATGGTAGGCCTCCGAATTGGTTCTGCTGAACCATCGATAAGAGGGAGGGCTTTATCTCAAAATTGTTAACCTCCATAGGAGGTCGAGAAATACTTGAGTGATGACCCTGCGCATTTGGAGTAGCAAAATCTTTCAAAGTTCAATTGTTGTTCGCCATCGTCAGATCGATAGGAACAGGTTCAGTAATCGTCTTCTGCGATGGAATGTCCTTTCAATTTCTTGATAAAGCTCATAAGATCTTCAAGTCCACCTAATCGTAAACCTCTACGCATATAATAGTTAAGCTCAAATAACAATAGTTATGAGAAAAAATAAATTACAAAAATGAAGAAACAAAAAGAAAACAAACCGAACAAAGAAACGAAGACAAAGAAATAAAAGCAAGAAACAAAACGTCAAGTCTACAAATTGTTAGATCACTTTGATATTGGTTGCTTGTCCCAGGCAACAGCTCCAAAACATGATGTGTATTGTACTAACACACTACTAACCGCAAGCGTGATGATTTTATTGTGATACTACTAAAGTGTCGATCCCACAGGGACAGTGATCAAGTACTAAAATATTATGAGTTAATAGCTAGACAATTAGATCAAGTTTTTAAGATTACGAAACGTAAAGCAAATATAACTTAAAGTAAACTGAATACAGTAAGAGAAAGCTTCGAGGTGGAAACATGGGTTAGAGATATCGGAACTTCGGGTTCATCTTATTGACAGATCTTAAATTCAAATGAGTTAGAATTATAGCAAAGCGATTTTAAAAGTGCTCAAGGAATATCAAAAGGTACAGATTACCCTCTTTCGACGGCATAATCTGGTATCAATCTAGATCGGCGTCCTATTTTCGTGGCTCACTAGATCTAGATTGATGTAATGATTTCAGAGATACTATAACATTCCTCATACAAATTCTACCCCATTTATTGACAGCTCAAAGTATGTTCGATCAAGCAGATAGCTTCGCAATTCACCTTTCCGTCTTTCTTGCGGTTCCCGAGAAAAAATAATTACATTGTCAAGGTAATTCTAGTAGTAAAATAGTATAGAACGAATAAACACAAGATAAAATTTGCATTTGCTATGAAATAACAAGTTAAAAAATAAGATACAATCAATGAGACTACACCCTTAGTTATGACAAAGAAATTACCCTATCATAGCATCGTTTGAGTACAAATTTCTAGAAGAAGAATGAAACAAAGTAAAGATTCAAAGATAGAAAAGAGCTAACTCTTCAAAAAGGGTTGCAATCTTCTTCCTCCAAGCCTTCTGGAATGGATGCACAAGTGGTCTTCTTCTCCCAAATTTTCACCTAGAACTCCACACCAAGCTAAGACTCATCGCTATTGCAAGAGGCTTTTGACCCATTTTATAAAATCCAATCTAACTTATGAATATATGAATAGATAGCTCTCTTTATTATCTACGTTTTGAAACCAAAAATGTTCAAAACGGGGCTATAATGAGAGAGTTATGGCCAATTTAACTTTAGGCTACGCAGGGGTAATTATGGGCGTAATTAACATTACGGGCATGCATGTACTGTCGACATCGATGCTCTTCAAAGCCTGAAACGTTCATACAATTATGGGGCATTGAATGCTCATTGTTTTGACACAAAAAAATGTTTGGAACAGACTTATAATAGAGGATATATGACCCTTTTAATGCTGTCATTTAATGCACTTAATGCCATTATGGGTGTAATGAGATTAGGGGCATAGCCATAATTTTGGTGGAGAACTCCAATTCTGTACTTACAATTTGTCACAGTTTTAGAGGTTGTCAATGGTGACATTTATTCTAATGACTTGGGTGGCAATGATGTATAGCTAGGTGCCACTCATCGCTTGCGATGATTTTTATATTATCACTACTAACGCCTGAAGAATCTACAGGGTCGCACACCTAGACACTTGAGTTTTCATACTGATCCTTTAGCCTTTGATTGAATAATTGTGTCATTCAAATCGTTTTGAGAGACTGAAGTTTTGAGATTTCTTCTGAGGAGTTGATATTTTTATTTAGTATATGTTTGACCACTAGTTGACCTCTAGTGGATCATGTTTGACCTCTATTGACCTGTATTGTCAAAATGAGTAAAACAAAGGTCTTAGTACAAGTTTGAACTTGGCACTTTAGTCACACAAATAAAATAAAATTATTAATTGGCAAGAGAAATTTTCTCTTGGCTAATTAATATGCATAAGCACATTTTGTAATTAAATATTTAATTGTGGAATTTAAATAGGCGCCTAAATAAAGTCCCACATGGAAAAAATCTCGAAGAGTAGCTGGTTCTTCTATTATAAATATAGAGGTTCTCTTAGGAGATATTTGCACTAGTTCTTTCTCTCATCTCCTAAAGAAGAATTTTTGCTTCAAGGTTGGGACAAGTGGGAGTGCTGCCTACTCCTTGTCGCTAACTGATGCAGGTGCATGGGCTCAACCCGACGAACACAAGTTATATGACCCAAGATGACTCTAGCTTTGCCAAATTTGGGTTTACCTGTGTTGTACCCCGTAGGATTTTTGAAACATTTCAATGATAAGCATGTTTACATTTCAGCACTCAAACTTGATCACTACTACTATTCGGTTCTACCTAGTCTCTTTTGTTGTAAGACTAGATGATAGAACAATTTTGAAACTTTATATTGTTGTTTAAATGTTATTGTTAGGATTTAGCCTAGGATTTACTTTAAACCTTTGTTTTTATTTTGTAGTGATTGTAGTAGGTTGCTCTAGCCTAGGATTATATGCACATGTAATTCACTACAAGGCGCCCTTGTTCCCTCTCAACAATCAAACCTCAAAGTCAAAGTCAACATGCCAATTCCTGACCAGCTCATCAAGTGAAATTCCAAATCAACTTCAAGTCAACCTGTACAATGTCAAAAAGCTGCCGAACCTTTCAACTTGCATGTCAAAATACACATCAAGGGCAGGTCAAATACACCATGCCAATTCCTAGCCAAAGAAATCTTATCGACAAGTTTCAGCCACAAAGATGATACCTCTTCACAACAATTTCAGCCACATATGGCTTGAAAAATACAACCACTTGCCACAACAAATATCCAAGGAAAAGATGACACCTCTTCACTGTTGGGGTATGCCCTTAAGGCTAATGTTTGAGGCCTTGGGATTGTATCAGTATCATGTAATAAACTCTTATGTTTATAAAGGCATGGTTGTTATACAGTTTGTTACATTATCTGTTTCAATAAGTGTACTTCTGAATAATGTCTCAAAGCTGTTCAGCTGGGCTGACATGCTGTAAAGTCCTTAGTCGAGATATCTTGGTGAACATGAGACAGCCTTGATATG
>JANTFE010012971.1:24384-34667 GCA_027562315.1 Costus pulverulentus | reverse complement strand
TGAATTATTTAAAATAATAATATATAAAACATATTTCACCTTTACCAAATTCCAAAAACAATAATTATAAAGCAAGTATAATATTTTAAAAAAGATACTTTTTTTTATATATTATGGGCAAATTGAGTAGAGGGCAATGGTAGCATTATAATTTTATGGGTGAATCAAGTGGAGGGCCAAATGATGCAGCTTTTTTGGAAAAGCAAAAAAAATAAAAGAAAAAGCATTATTTTGTAGCTTACAGATATTCTAATTTTTTTCCTACAATATCTTTTCATTGCCAAACATTATTTTAACTATTTTCAGCATAAAAGTTGCTTAAAAGTTGGGCTAAATAGGCCCTTAAGGCTACTATAAAGAGCAAAAGGATAATTGATTATTTGAACAATTCAAACAAGCTATGAGTTGAGGTTTACCTACCTAAATAACCTAAATATGGCATCTTGGATCCCAACGAACCTAGAAATTATAAGGGTGCTAGTAAGATTTGGAGGGTGCTAGTAATGTGAGGATTGACTTTTTGAAAGTCAATCCTCACATTACTAAGGTGAGGCAAAAAAAACTTCAAAGGGCCTCATTCAGAATGATGATGAGATTGAGGAGAGATGGATATGGAAAATGGGTACCAACAATCTGCCCCTAAATAAAGCTATTTACAACTCTCTTTTATCAAATTATACTTAGCAGGTGGGAACTAAATGTTTGTGTGTATGCCTTGACGACCAAATATACTATGTAATATCCATTTATTGAATAAAGCCAATTGTTGTTCTCATGCTGATCGCTATGCTTGTTGATACGCTCCGTAAGTGTATGGATTTATTGAAGTAATAAAAAAATTATCGTTCCCAACGAGGATTAGGTGGTTATGTACTGACTCTTCAACTCGTTTGAATCTAAGTAGAACCAAATGATGGGTTGTGTTGAACTCTAAGCACAAGCAATATCGAAAACAGTGTTAAGAGGGTTTCAATTTCAAGAAGATTGGGATGTTAGGGTTTCACCACACTGACAAATACGAATGGAATAAAGATAACTCTATCAATAGAAAATGTTTATCAAGAAAGGAACTTTTCCGAATGTACGGACTACCACCTCCTGAAGTGTAATCCGGTATTGAATTATGTTAACTCAGTACTCTCGTGATAGTTAACATAACTAGACCCCTTGAGTTTTATGAAAAGCTTGTTAAATCCTTCAGACGAATCTAATGTACTCCCGTGATTAGATTCGAAGGTTCAATTAAAATAGATCAAGCGTTGCGATTCACCTCCTAGTACTTCTTGCAATGTCTAATACACAATTATACGTGGCCATTGTAAACTACGAATCAAACACAATTTCATTCAAATCATGATAATATAATCGTATAAAAAGAGTGCAAATACAGATTAACTCGTAAAAGTCAGCGGGCTAAGCCCTTAATCCCGAAAATAGAGTCTACTCGCTCATATTCTTAAGAAACGACATGTTTATACGATGAACAAGTATGAATCTTCTAAAAATCACAAGAATTTCACTAAGACAAAAATTAAATTGGCTTCCCCTCAATCTGATGATGAAGAAGAGTTGATCAATCTGGTCTTTTACGTGGAATCTCACAGAAATCTGCTCAGAAATTAGAAATTTGCCCTAGTCGCCGCCGTTGATTGTCTTTGTCAAAAAATCTCTCTTTTACCCTCAAAAAATTTGATCTTTTATAGCTTAACCAGTCCAGAACCCATCAAGGAGCGTTTATGCAAAGTTTGGTTCAAATCCGGTTCGAATCGGGAAAGAATCGAGTGAAAAACTCGTCGGGCGGGCATTTTCACGGTCCATAACATGTTCACGGCCACAGCCATAAAAGTCTCTATGTGTACAGCTCTTTGTACATAGAAAGTTTCATAGACCGTGATGGATTCACGGCTTCACCCGTGAAAGGTTCTGTCCATTCCCATACTTAGCCGTTTTTTGCCCTCTGCCCGAACGCAAAATTACGGCCAACTTCATAATTACAGCCATGGCCGTAAATATCGAATCTTTCACCATTTTCGCTCCAAATTTGATGTGTAAGCTCGTGATCTCATTGGGAATCATGCTGTGGCTTCGAAACTCATGAAATCCATCATTTTCGTGCGTTTTTACCTGCATTTTCAATAAAACTGAGAAAAGTGAAGATTCTGTGCCAAGTGAAGTAAAAATACCAAATTTAGCATAAAATCATACAATTAAGCCTAAATATAGTGTAAAATATAGGCAAAAATGTGGTGTAAATAGAACGCATCACTTGTGCTGAAGTATTAGATAACAGGATAATGTACCAAAGATTTATTTGACTCAATCTCATAAATGAATCCCAAGTTGAAGTACCTTAGTAGATAAGAGATAAACTTAGTACATGTGAGACTAGTATATGGGCTAGTTGGATGTTGGGCATCAATGCAAACACATAGGAGCATCGAGCAAGATGCACTGGACCCGACCCGTCGTAAAACTTTGACTTAGCATCACAAATTTAGATTCATGAGTCACAGAAGATGTTTTGGTCCTTAGACTTAAGGTTATCGACACTTACAAAAGATAAGTGACATACTTTGATATAGCCTAACGGTTCTACATAATTGGGGAGTTATAACATATGCCATTAGGTATGTCATAAGTCATATGTGAAGTATGAGTGACCAACAAAAGATTTCTCCTTCCTTGAACAGGGAGTTTGATAATCTAGGTGTTTGACTAAGAGTATATGACCATACCCAGGAGATTGGATTTCCTACTCAAGTCACCCCACATGATTGAAATAACAAGTGTGGTACACTTGTCCAGTTAGGATTATTAGAAGGCAAAGGAACTGTATTGCATATATAAATACTTTGTTGCTGCTTAGGCATTGTTAGCTAATAACATATTCCTATAACTTGGGAAGCAGCAACGCTTTTCTAGAGGGCACTCACTACTTGTAATGATATATCTGTTTTCATCACTACCAATGTCATATAGGACTTACAAGGTCACACACATAGACACTTGGAGATAACTTTATATCTATGAGCCTTGGATTGAATTATAGATTAATTCAAGTCCATTTGGATAATTGGATATGCCATATCAGAGCAAAATCGAATGGATGGTTCATATGATTTGATATACAACAAGAATGGGGTTATGTGCCCATTCCCATGATCTTGAGAAGCTAATTGGGCTTCGGGTCCAATAAGGGACAAGCTAGAGGGCCTTGGGCTCCTATGATTCTTGTACATGAGGCCTAGAGCATGGATAAGCTCTAGATGAAGCTTATTGGGCTTAGAGCCCAATGAGAGCTGAACCAAGAGGAACCATAAGTGCATGGGTCCAGCAAGAGAAGCATGAGAAGAATAGATCACCTCATTGGGCCAAGAGCCCAATAAACCAAGGGGTGCGCAGCTACACTTTGTTAGAGAGGAAGCAAGGGGCTTAAACCCTGGCCTTGGCATCTAAAGGAGGCGCCTACAAGAGGTGCCACTTCCTTAATGGGGTGCCTATGTTACATCTTGTAAAAAAAATAATCAAATCAAATTACTGTACGCACATGGGTGTACAGTAAAATGAAAATCAATTTGGACGAGACATTTCCCTATCTCACACGCACCCGTGGCTGCACAATGCCTTTTCTCTCTCTCCCATTTAATTCCCCTCATCCCTCTCTCTCATTTGCACACAAAGAACGCCGTAGCCCTCTCTCCTCTCACATCTCTTCCCTTCCTCTCGCGTTTTCGCCGTCCGCTCGTTCTTTCCGTTGATTCCGGCGAGCACCGCCGTCCGACGATGTTCCTCCACCGGCTACGAACTCCTGGGGCTCCGGCGAACATTTCGCCCATAGCTCCCTTTTTCCTTGCCCCTTCGATCCGCGGGAAATTGCTTGGAACAAGTTCGCCGATACCCTAACTCCGGCGACTTCGTTCTTCCTTGAGTCTCCTCCAAAACTTGTCCATTTGCTTCGAAAAAGGTCGGTGACGACTTGCTCGTCATTTCCTGTAATTTCCAGCCATTTCCGACGCTGTTTCGCTGCTTTCCGACGAATTTCTGGCCGAACTCCGGCGAGGCCGACGACTTCCTTTTTCCTGCATTCGACAGACTTTGGAACGCGCCGATTTCTGTTTGGATTGGTGGCTTCTGGCGCCGGGGATGAAGCACTGTTCTGGCGAACTTTCTGGCGATCCTCCGGTGAACTTTCGGCAATCTTCTGACGTGTTCGCTCGATTCAATCGGTGGTTCGTCCACACAGGCTATGGGCTTGGTTAGTATCTAAACCCACTTTGTACGTAATTAGGCAATGAACCCTGCATTCTTAACATAATGGACCAACTAGACCAATGCATGCTTAGGATACAATAATACCTGCTTATGCATAATTGACGAACAAACTATCCGTGATTGACGAACGGCATGAACGATCATAATGAACCTGTAACAGTAATTAAGGAAAAATAAGAAATAAATTAAACTAAAGATAAATAAATAATTTCATATGTAAATACAAAGAATTGAATGGGTAACTAATACGTATTACACTGTACTCCGTGGAGAGACTGTAGATCCGGACATACAGGATATTTCTAATTTGGGCGCAGGATTAGTCAGACCTACAGCGGCAGGTAGGGATCTTTATTCCTATACATTGATCAAAGTGCATACCACTTAATTATGAGGCATCTTACGGTTGGGCGTTACCGCTTTGTTAGGGACGCCCTACTGATTTACTCTCTTGCTATCAGATTCCGTTGAACTGTTAGTTCCATTGAGCATGATACGATTGTTTATTTATATTCTTGCACATGATATATCCTTATCCTAGTTTACTAGGATTTCGCGTTATTATACTGCATGCGTGCTCTCTAGCACATGTTGTCTGTTATGATTTGGGTCGTACTTAGTACGGTACATTGATGATTGGGCCGTACTGGTGGCGCTAGAGTGCCAGTCGGACGTGTTTTGGGGCCAGACCTTTATAGGGCTATGGAAGTTTGACCTCGTAGACTATATTTGATATCTGCATACAATTGTGCTATTATGCTCTGGTATGATAGGGTACTGGACGCAGTACCAGCGGACTGTTGACGAGCAGTCGTCGCCCAGTGTGAGAGCTAACACTGGGGACCACTCAGATATGAGTGCGTGTCCATAGGGGATGACCCGGCCCACAACTTAGTTTTATTGGTGTGTTGTTGTATCTGTATGATATTTGATCATAATTTACAAGTACATGTTTGGTGCATTTGATAGGCTTCGTTGTATATATGATTGGCACGTTTTTCCCTTAGTATTATTACACCATGTACTTAATCCCTACTTAGCCCTTCTGGCTAACAAGTCCCTGCATATATGTATTGGTTTGATTTCAGGTCCCAAGGCGGGTCCGTCGCAGACGGATAAGGCGTAGCTAGATAGTATTAGTGGACTCCCTTGGTATTTGGTATGAGTATGTGTGTTTTATTATGATGTTTTGGCCATGTGGCCTGTATGTTGTATCCCGTCGATTCGGACAGTGACTGTTGTATTCGGATTACTATTGTATTATTATTATTATGTACTGTTGGATTTTACTGTTGTTTATGGATCGTGGTGTACAGTGTTGGGCCGGGTTGGATTAGCATGCCCAAATTGTCAGGTCTTGTTGGTGGGCTGTACGGCTGGGGCCCAGTAGCCGTCGGGGCGTGACAATTAGTAGTATCAGAGGTATAGGTTTAATTGGGAGTCAAACTAGCCCTAAGGACTTAGGGTGAACATCAGGCGTAGGACACGTGATTATGTTATTGGAATTTGAATATTGAGCATCTAACTCGTTCTGCAACTAATGATTATACCTGTAAAATTTTCTGTTTTCGTCTCAGAATGCAACCGAAACCTTATGATGGATCTTCGGGTGATTAGAACATACATGGCTCTCGAATGGGCCGAGTGCTGAGTAGGGACCGTGATGCCATACAAATGCCTTGGCAACGGGTTGGTGGGAGTTCTTGATCATCTGAGCATCTGCATTGTAATTCCAGTCGGACTATGAGGCCCAATTGTCATGCGCCATAGGTGGGCTACCGGCCGGGGCCATACTTGTTGGGGTGTGACAATTAGACTTCAAAGCATATGCGTTTCACCTCAAGAGTCAAATTGGCTATAAAGATTTAGGGTAAACTCTAGGACTAGGACATAGGATGCGATTAGGATTTTTATACTTAACCAAAGTAATACACATGGAAATACGTATGGAATATATAAAAACATGTTCTCTTATATTATTGGATGTCATAGAGAAAATCCTCACAACAAATGATATGTATATATAGTACTCACATAGATCAAGTACGGAGCCTAATGGTGAAGCTATCAGAGTTGCGTAGCGGAAGTGTGGTGGTCTCTCTTGAATGGATAAGTCCTATATTCTGGTTTGAGCTAGGTTAGGATAGATTTGTGTCACTTAGGAAATAGTTCAAGCAAGGTTGTAAATTACACTCTAAAATAGCTATTGGTTTCATTGAGACATTAGACTTACAAAGTGCTTAGAAGAAAAGAATGGTAATGCATAAAGTTAAGGATGAAGATTTGACTTCTAATAAACATAAGGATCAAGTACCAATGAGAAATTGATAACACTTAAATGACTTAGTATAATATGTTAAATACGTAATGAAAATAAAAAAAATAAAAGGAGAAGAATGAATGAAACTATAATGAATATGAACTCAAGGTCTTTTCCTTGTTATTGCTAATAGCATAGTATTAGAAGAATACAACTAATGAAAAATATTGTCACAGTTATAGGACGATTAATGGAAACCATATAATACAAGTGGTTGCTTATTTGAAACAAGAGTAATTACTTATCATTATAATAATGGGTTGAGGAACTAAGAAAACTTAAAGTGTCTGTGTTGATCTTGCCTTGGTACTTACATAAATGTGGACAATAATTCTAGGTCAGATATGCACTCATAGATAAACCTGTTATAGTTATTAATAAAATCTTAATTGACAAGAAATGTGATTAATTAATGCTTTGAAGTGAAGACTCTAAGTTCTTGATATAAGTAACTCATTTGTGATTCCCATAAGAAATCATTTAGGAATCAAGTATAAAAGCTAACAATTGCTTAGAGTAATATTTTATAAGTATGAATGCCACAACTACTAATTTATAATTAGTTTGCCTTCATAAGTGAAGTGTGCATAGAAAGAGCCAGATGGATCTTCTAATTTTCCTAACATAGTTGGGTCATCTTAGACTTAAAACAGAGACCTCGCGCATGAAGTAAATCGTTGCACATGCAATTCAATTAGTTAAGAAAGAATCAACAACTTCTTGTTTGAACGTGATTCATCCTTTCTGAACGCAGCGTACAACTCTCTATTGTACTGCACTCTTCAAGTATATTTGTTTCTCTTGTCCTTGCCATAACTATGACATGTGCACTTGTAATGATTGCACAACTCGACTATGCAATATTGCATACGCAAATTGAAAAAAAAATCATTTGAGTTTAAAGGATATGAATAAAATCTCAATCACATACAAATTGCTAAAGGGTGTAACTTTCAGGGAATTAATCAAGGTAGTTAATAGTTAACTCAATTTTGATCATATTTGAGGAGATTATAGATGTCATTATTGACCTATGCGGAGAATGATATTAGTATACTCTAAGATTATGTAGTTAGCATACACATTTGTTTCAACCCAATAAGAGAGGTATAACAAGCTCACAAACTATTAATGACAAAGAAAAAAAAAAGAAAGAAGGTGGTTCTTAACTTGAGTAGAGTTTCTATGAGATACTTAAGCAAGACAATGAGGAGATCCAATAGGAGAATATCTAATAACTTAATCCATAGATGGAACCATCAAGTCAAAGTATAAATTTATTTGAAAATTTGGTTTAAAAGAAAATAAAATTAAATCCTAAGATATGAAGGGAAGAGTTTAGGTAATTGACAAGTAAAAAAAAATATATAGTTTGTGATAACAATGGTAATAATAATAGAAATTTTTTGTAAATCTTGTCACACAAACAAAAAAAAGAGAATATGATAAGGAACATTATGATCAACATTCAAAAATGATAGCATGGTAGCTTGCACATGATGAGATTTGAGATTTGCAAATGCTAATCATAATTAATTTTGATGGATACCAACTAGCATGAAATGAAGACAATAAGATTAACAAACACTTAAACTTTAGGATTAAACATTTGTTCTAATGGATGACATGTACTTCACAAGGCACATAAATAAATAAAAGAAAGCAAGAAGGAACAATATCTCTCGGTAGGAAATCAGATCTAAGTTAGTGGTTATTTTAATTAGTAATTGAGAGTAAGTAATTATGTAACAAGTTAATTTAAATATGATTCTAGTTGAATAATCTATTCCATTCATAATTAACACCAATTAAGTCTGATTGGGGGTAAGGTGACATACTAGAGCAAATTCCAATACGTGGAAATAGTAATAAATGAATAAATAAATCTTTCTATATCTCTAGGGCTAGCTAAAGAATTTGGGTTTATGATGTTAAGTATATACAATAATACAAGGTGTGCTAAGACAATTTTATATGAATGATAGAACAGTAAATCAAAGCTAATAAGCTACGTTGGTTATACTAGGGTAAAAAATAGATATTTCATAATTGATGAAATATTAAAATAAATATTTAATGGTGAGCATTCATGCTATTTGATGACAATTAAATGAGTTGAGTGTACGTGGATAACTTTACTAATGCAACATCTTTAGCATCATCAAGTATGAATACTAATGAAGATATGGTAACATGATAACTAAAATACTTGGGTTTTGGTTTAAACCAAACTGCTAGTAGCATTAAAATAATATGCATAATTGAAAACCATATGTAGTCTATAATAGAACAAAAAAAAATCTCATAACATGGAGATATTATTTTGAAACTAAAATTGACAAAGAAAATAAGATGATTTGGTTAGCGAGAACCCGATGCCTAAATTTGGGTATAAAGGTAAATTGCCTCATCTTTATACTAGTCTCTGATGCATGGTCGTAATCATGTAATTTGTGTCCCTATTTAATGCTAATTCTTGTGTTGAATTTGGGGACCAAATTCTTTCAAGGTGGGAAGAATATTACATACTGTAAAAAAAATAAATAAATAAAAATAATAATCAAATCAAATTACTGTACGCACATGGGTGTACAGTAAAATGAAAATCAATTTGGACGAGATATTTCATTAACTCGCATGCTCCCGTGGCTGCACAATGCCTGTTCTCTCTCTCCCATTTAATTCCCCTCATCTCTCTCTCTCATTTGCACGCAAAGAATGCTGCAGCCCTCTCTCCTCTCACATCTCTTCCCTTCCACTCGCGTTTTCGCCGTCCGCTCGTTCTTTCTATCGATTCCGGCGAGCGCCGCCGACTTACTTTTTCCTGCATTCGACGGACTTTGGAACGCGCCGATTTCTGTTTGGACTGGTGGCTGCCGGCGCCGGGGACGAAGCACTATTTTGGCAAACTTTCCGGCGATCTTTCAACGCGTCCGCTCGATTCAATCGGTGGTTCGTCCACACAAGTTGTGGGCTAGGTTAGTATTTAAACCCACTTCGTATGTAATTAGGCAATGAACCCTGCATGCTTAACATAATGGACCGATTAGACCAATGCATGCTTAGGATACAATAATTCCTACTTATGCATAATTGACGAACAAACTATCCGTGATTGATGAACGACATGAACGATCATAATGAACCCGTAATGGTAATTAAGGAAAAATAAGAAATAAATTAAACTAAAGATAAATAAATAATTTCATATGTAAATACAAAGAATTGAATGGGTAACTGATACGTATTACACTGTACCCCGTGTAGAGACTGTAGATCCGGACATACGGGATATTTTTGATTTGGGCATAGGATTAGTCAGACCTACAGTGGCAGATAGGGATCTTTATTCCAGTACATTGATCAAGGTGCCTACCACTTAATTAGGAGGCATCTTACGGTTGGGCATTACCGCTTTGTTAGGGACGCCCTACTGATTTACTCTCTTGCTATCAGATTCCGTTGAACTATTAGTTCCACTGAGCATGATACGATTGTTTATTTATATTTCTGCACATGATATGTCCTTATTCTAGTTTACTAGGATTTCACGTTATTATACTACATGTGTGCTCTCTAGCACATGTTGTTGTTGGGGTATGCCCTTAAGGCTAATGTTTGAGGCCTTGGGATTGTAATAGTATCATTGTATAAACTCTTAAGTTTATAAAGGCAATGGTTGTTATTCAGG
>JANTFE010012971.1:8312-24284 GCA_027562315.1 Costus pulverulentus | reverse complement strand
TATAGCATCTGATCTTCATGAAACCCTACTTCCGCTGCAAAAGAATGACATGCGCCACCTTTAGGGTTTCACCCCCTTGCGCTCCCCCTTGAAGGGGAACCAAACAGTTGTATGTTATGATTTGGGCCTTACTTAGTACGGTACATTGATGATCGGGTCGTACTGGTGGCGTTGAAGTGCTAGTCGGACGTGTTTTGGGGCTAGACCTATATAGGGCTATGGAGGTTTGACCTCGTAGACTATATTTGATATCTGCATACAGTTGTGCTATTATGCACTGGTATGATAGGGTACTGGACGCAGTACCAGCGGACTATTGATGAGCAGTCGTCGCCTAGTGTGCGAGCTGACACTAAGGATCACTCAGATATGAGTGCGTGTCCATAGGGGACGACCCGGCCCATAGCTCAGTTTTATTGGTGTGTTGTTGTATTTGTATGATATTTGATCATAATTTACAAGTACATGTTTGGTGCATTTGATAGGCTTCGTTGTATGTATGATTGGCACGTTTTTCCCTTAGTATTATTGCACCATGTACTTAATCCCTACTTAGCCCTTCTGGCTAACAATTCCTGCATATATGTATTGGTTTGATTTCAGGTCCCGAGGCGGGTCCGTCGCAGACGGATAAGGCATAGTTAGATAGTGTTAGTGGACTCCCTTGGTATTTGGTATGAGTACGTGTGTTTTATTATGATGTTTTGGCCATGTGTCCTGTATGTTGTATCCCGTTGATTTGGACGGTGACTGTTGTATTCGGATTACTGTTGTATTATTATTGTTATGTACTGTTGGATTTTACTGTTGTTTATGAATCGTGGTGTACAGTGTTGAGCCGAGCTGAATTAGCAGGCCCAAATTGTCAGGTCTCATTGGTGGGCTGTATGGCTGGGGCCTAGTAGCCGTTGGGGCATGATAGCCTAGGTGGCAGCCAAGCAAGGCATGATTGCCTTGATGCGAGGTAATCGGGGGGAAGTGATTTGGCCCTCATTAGTAAGTTTTCCACTCTCTTCCTTGTCTAGGCACATGGATTGGTTGACCATACCAAAGGAGACACATCTAGCATTATATAAATAAGCAGACAGGGGTTAGGCTACAAACACACAACTCTTCTCTTCTCTCTCTGTGTAGCTGATGCCCTCCTCCTCTCTCTATGCACCACTTCCCTCCTCCCCAGCTGTGAGCACTAGGGCTGGGTTCTTGCATCCGAGGCTAGTACCGAGCACGCAGTAGGGTGATATTCAAGGGGTCGCTGTGTAAATACCGGTAGAAGATGAACACTTAAGTACTTACAGCCGTCAATATAAAGCACGCTTCAAAGGTAAAATTATTATCATGTCCCTTAACTCATCTCGCATAGATCCTCTTGGCATAAAAAAATATTTTAAGTAATTTTCCGCTACTTATTTTTTTGTCTGCTTGCGATTTTTCCTCACACTTAACACAATTGGAAGATTCTTTGGAGACTTCACAGCATGCTAAGATTAAAGCTTTTTGGTTGGAAGTTAATGAATCAAAAGCTTTTGACTTTTGATTGCCTCAACAAATTGGGTTTGAGAGATTCTGTTACTTGTGCTATGTAATAATGATCCTGAAACTTAGCTTTTTGGTTGGAAGCTAATGAATCAAAAGCTTGTAACTTTTGATTGCCTCAACAAATTGGGTTTGAGAGATTCTGTTACTTGTGCTATGTAATAATGATCCTGAAACTCTGCAACATCTTTTCCAACAGTGTACATATTCACAAGATGTCTGAAGTCAACATTCAACCCATTTAAGGGGTCAAAACTTCAAGATAACAACTATCGAAAAAAAGGAGAGAACTGGCTATGTGCAAGTAAAAAATACTTCTTTGGAATCAGACACTAAATCCTCACTATTTGTTGACAAATTTGGAAAACAAGAAATACTAAGATATTCAACAGAGAGAAATTAAGTTCAACCTAGCTTTGGTTCATGGATGTGCACTTTGAATTATGCTGGAATCGGATACATACTCAAAAAAAGCAATAGCAAGAGGAAGTATTAATGGCTACAGTGGCCTACCATCAAAGTCCTTTAGCCTTGCTCTCATAAGTTCTTGCTCTAACATGCAATGAACTATGTGCACTCAATTCAGGATTGAAATGAAAAGAGGATCATCGTAAAACTTCATTAAAGGAAAATCCCAACACTCGCCTGCCGAGATCTGATCACTCATGGTGGATATAAAATTTCTGGCAGCAAATAGTTTTAGTTCAATTTTGTAAGCAAACTTCATAACAGAGCCACCAACAGGCTAGCGTTTTTTGCTAGAAAGAACATGAGTTCCACTAGTCGAACATGAAACTGTTACTAGAGTAGTATCTATAAGATATCTTTCCTTCAAAAAACTATATAATGTATGAAACTACAAAAATGTTTGTTGGAGGGCCAAAACCTCATGCAGTCTTATTGGAAAATAAGGACATTGAATATTGAACACGTGAGTGATGGATTTGCTGCAAACTTTAAGCGACTATAAAACAACCCTGTCCGATCCTTCAAGGAATACGCAACCTTACACAACCCATCAGAAACATTTGTCAACTTTTCTAGTTACCACACTTCACTCAAACGCACACCAGTATTCCCCTGAATCATTCCAACAGGAACAATTATTTAAGAAGTCAATACACGGATCTAAAGATGAGAAGAAAAATATTATGATGAAGTTATGTAGTCAGAATGGGTGGCAGGTATTCAGCCTTGGCGCCGAGGACGCGGGCCCTGGTGTCGGGGAAGAACTCCATTCCAGGCAACTCTGTAATAACTCCATCAGCAGAGACTCCTATAGGATAGCTAAGAAGATGCCCTGGGAGATCGCGTTCTAAACTGTCACTTGAATATAAATCCCAGTACTTATCTGCAATTTTATTAACCTTCCGCACACATTCCAAACTCCCCGGAAGGTGGAAAGCATCATCAAGCATTCCGAGATGCTCGTACCAAAGGGCCTGCCGAAAACCATAAATCTGTCCCCTCGCTGGGCCCCTCGTAGATAGATAGTACGGTTGATATGCACCCATAGCAATTTCAGAATCCCTACCCCCATCCATTGACCTCTGGTTGATGTTAGCCGAGCCAATTATAATATACTCATCATCAACTGAAATCAGTAGTGGAAATAAAGCAGTTAATCTTCAAATAGTACCAAAGACTACGCAAAATGTGATCAAATGAACATGATAAGAAAAAAGTAGTCAACTCATGAACTTCGTAGAGTGACTGAAAAGCGTCTCTTTTTATGATGTTTTATTTTTTGGTAAACGTAAACATTATCAATTTACTTTTACTTTTAACTTACAATTTTTTATTTCAAAAAACTTAAATCGTACATCTATGTAAAAATAGTTGTCACAAGTGATAAGAAGTTCACTGATGAAATATTTGAATATTTTATAAGCCTATCTTTTTTTCTAGTTTTCCACAAAATATGTTTTTCATTTTTGAAGTTTTCTTCAGTTTCTATATAATAATCTTTTATGTTTTCAAGTTTTCTTTTTTTTTTTAACCAAAAACTATCTATCAAATAAGTTCCTAATTCATTTGTATTCACCCAAAAGAAAACTGCACATCAAACTTGGCCTTGTATTTTCAAAATCCTAACAAATTAGTCCTTGTTTAAACGTGCTCATATCTAGTTTGTAAAATAAAATCTAAAAACTTCAAGGGTCAATGCGCATTTATTGGTTAATTTGCAAATCTAACATACGCTTAGTTGCAATTACTGTTCGTGTTGATATTATATGCTAGCATCTCTCAAGAAATTCATTAGATATTTGATAGGTTCCGACATAACAATTAACAGTGATAAGACATGAATTAATATCATTGCCCTTAAGTTTACAAAGCTCACGTGAACATGATAGCAACTTCTTCCTTGCTTTTGATGAAGTTTCATCCGTTTCCTAAGCTAAATATAAGTTTGTTAATATACTATTTTCTATTATAAGATGCAGAACATAACCGAGAAAAAAAGTACATTCCTCATCTATTTACATTCCTATTATTTCTCTAATACCAAAGGTGTTAAACAGGTATTATCTAAGAGAAATCTGTTTTGATGCAAATGTCAAAACATTAGGGTTTACTTGTGTATATGTTAAAATTAGGATTTCTACGTGTAAATAAAATTAACATTGTCAAAGTAGGAAATAAAGGATATCCGAGCAGCCTACGTTTCTCTTGTAGTTTTTTATAATTTTCTCCAGGGTCCCAAAATGGATAGAGAAGGAAATTTATTTAGATTTGAAATTCTAAAACTTTAAATCAACTGTTGCAGAAAAATACTATGGATACCTCATTTTGATATAAATCAACCGTTGAAATAATCATGAAATATAAACTTGCACCAAGTGGATGGAGAAAACTGTGTATACGAAAGAAATCTTTACAATCATATTATAATTGAATTGTAGAGATAAAATTTACCTATCATCATTTTTGTATGAACATAAATCATGAATCGCCTAGCTGCCTGAGCCTTGCTATAATCAGTGTCAGGTGGTGGCTGCTCTGCAGGTTCATATTCTCCACCCTGGTTTATCTCTCGGTTCCCTAAGCAAAAGAATGTTAGATAGTCCCTTGGATTTGCTTCAAGTCCTTTTGCTTGGAGAGCTTGTATGATGTCAGTATACATCATCTCCATTGTCCTCCGTTGCCAATCTAAGATTGCTTGAACCGAGGCACTTTCAGGCACACCCTCTGGCCACATCGGAACAACGACATAGACAGTAAAGCGCTCACCTGCCTCAATTTTACTTACAATCTTCAAAGACAACTCTTTAGGGATAAGATGTAATGCATCAATTTCCTCGGGTTTGATGTCATCTGCCTTCCATGCAAATGAACTACCAAGGAAGTACTGGTTTTCAATATAGATAAAGTCTTTTGCCCTACGGATGGCATTTATATAAGCATCTTGAATGCTTCGATCAATAATGTTATCCTTTCCACTTACAAGCCCAGCTCTAGCAGCATCCTCTGGGGTCTCAGGGAAGCCAAATGCAGCACCTCCATCGATAGATCTGAAAAGTTGAACGCTCCATGTTTCTTTGTCCTCTGGGAACATGACAGGAGAGGGTGGAATTATGATGTCAGCAATGTCACGGAGCTGTACAAGGATATCTTTTCCTCCTTGCTTTCTCCATCTTTGCTCAAAATTGAACAAAACATCCCAAGCAATAGGTCCTTCAAGCCGTGAGTGGATATCATGCCAAGGCTCTCTTGGTCCACCTTTTCTTATGGATGCCTCTCCAAAATTTGGCTGATGGAAGTCATTACGATGAGCAGTATCCAACGTCCTGAACAAAGAATGGAATTGTGTGTCGTATCTACCATCACAAAGGTCAATCCCCCCAACAAAGCTCACTATCCTCCTTTGGTGGGAAACCTTGTTAGGCATGTCATGATCAACAATAACAATCTTTTGATGATGAGTGAACATGGTGGCAATTTGTAGGTCTTTAACAAAGCTTCCACCATTATCAGGATTTCGAGGGCACAAAACACAGTGCACATCTGTGTCACGGAAGTAATTTGCGGTTTCCTCATCATGGGTTGCCATAAGACCATCTTTCTTCAACAATCCTACTGAGGTTCTATCATCCCAAACAAGCACGAGAACTCGCACTCCTTCACTTGCCTTCCTCTTAAGAAGCTCACCAAGCGTGATATCTCCATCTGGCTTTGGTCTGTTTGAATCTCTTACCAATGTGATCTCAGTGTACACAGACCACCCAGTTATGTATATCAAATGTTGTGCATTACTAATTGCATCAAATATGTCTTCCCAACATCTATGGGGCTCATAGTATTTTCCATCATCAAGAGGAATTTTTGGAATGAAGTTGTCAGGGACATGTGCATCTTGATATAAAGTTACTTTGCAACCTTGTCGTTGAGAGAAAAATGTGTAAGGGACCCCAGGAAATTTTGCGCTTCGTACACCCCTTGCCCAGTTACGATCATTTGTAACATCAAAATATTGTAATTTCACATGGATCTTAGAGTCTCCAACAGGATTCCTGTTTTCGTCACATATCTCAAGCCATCTATCCACTTCAGCACCGCTAAGTATCTCCTTAACAGGCAAATAAGCTCTTCCAATTAGTGATGCTCCAATAGGATTGTCAATCTTGACTGTGAAGATGACATTCGCTGCTGTATGTGCACAATATATATGAAAAGACTCATACCAACGTGGATTAACAGGCTCATTAGAAAGTGTTCTAGTTCGACCAACTCGAGCCTTCTCCAAATCAATAGTAGCATATAGTTTGGTAGAGCCCTTGCCAAGACCCACAGAGTCCTCAATGCCTTCGACAAGCTATTCAAGCATATTACAAGGAGCAAATGATTATTAAAAAAGAAAATAAAGAGAAAGAATAATCGAAACACCATATATGTAAACAGTAATTCATGTGCCCGGCAAAAAGAACATCTAAAAGCCTAAAACTTTTAACAAAAACCAACCACTCAACAGTGGTTGAACAGAGTATCATAACAGCAAACTTAGAATCAAATAGAAATAACTTAAAATAAGAAATCAAGAAATTAGCACAAATAAAAGAATAACTTGTTTTAAAAAAATTAACTGGACCTTTCCTATCTTCTAAAGGCACTTAATTAATTTGAAGAACGTATAATATCTTAATAGGAGCAAATGACAAGAAGGATAGTGACAATACTTTCTCTCCACACTCCCTTATTTGATTTCTGTATTAACTTCCTTTAAAAAAATGTTATTATTCATTATACAAAAGTACTGATTTCAACAAATTTCTAATTTCAAGTCTAATTTGAGCATGCTCTTTTTAAATTTGATATTTTTTTTTGGAAAATTTGAACTCATGTGAATGTTTATTGTGCCTCATGTGAATGTTTATTTACATTTTAGTAACAATTTGCACTTAAAATTAAAACATTATGTTGTGTAGACAAATAAAATATATGAAACCTTTAATTGTGTTTCTAGAATATTTTATTTTATTTTATTTTTTTGGGTGGGTGGGTGGGTGGGGGGGGGGGGGGGGGGGGGGGGGGCGGAGTTCTAGTACTATTGTGGCACTATTCTCTGATTAGTCCAGGAAGAGAGTTTTGGTTGCAATATGTAGGTAGTCAATGTGTACCCAGCTATTGACTACGCAAGCTTGAGTTCAAGCATAGATCAGATCGGATGAGGTTGCTGACTGGATTAGAGTATTAGATGGATTAGGTTGAGTCAAATACCATGAAGGCCAACCTATGCAAAGTGGATTTAGCCCATGCATGGGCACATGCTTGCAATCCCAATTTTTGGCCAGACTACTTTGCTTATGGTTACCTAGTCCAAATTGAGACTTGGTGTGGGTTGCTAAGTCTGGTTCATCTCCAAGTTAGGTTTGTTTTAATGCTCTTTGGACGTTATAATGATGTTGGTCATATACACTTGGTTTCTTTGACCCAAATTTGATTCTTATATATTTTTATAGCATGTTTATTATGTATAAATTCATGGATGTTATTTTAAATATTTAGAAAGTTAGATTTATGCTTTGAAAATTTATAGTTATAAAATAAAATGTATTCCATCTTATAATCTATCAAGATTATTAGTTTGTTCACTCAATTTATTAGTATTGCCATGTGAATTATAAACTTGAACTAGAAAATAAAATAATTCATATTATTCAATTTTATTGTTACAATTTAAAGAAGGTTACAATTTATAATAAAATTAGTGAAGTATATTGATAATTCAATAGTGTTCTCCATTAAGAAATTGATCATCATATTTTCTTAAGATATCATATAGCTTTGTTTCCAAAACTCATGTATGTATTTCTTATAAATCATATGACAACTTCGCCTTAATGAAGATTTCTTACACACATTTTTCAAAGATGATACAGAATTTAATGATTTATATTAAATCAACATTTTTTCATATCATGTCTTATCATCTTAAAATTAGAGTGATAAAATGATATAAAATATATTTGGTATGTATTTTTGTGATATTAATGATATGAAGATAAAAAGGGTGAACTAGTAATAAGTTAAACTTTAATTAGCAAAACATGATAATGCATCCTTATTGTGCTAAATAAGTAACTCATATGAATTTGTAAATCCATGAATTCTCTACCTAATGCATGCTATTGAATTATATTAGTATTTTGTTTCACATACTTGGATTAAGTACACTCACAATATGGAGGTTTATAAGCAATGTAATCCACAAAATAAGTTATTATTTTGTTTAGAAAGTTTCACATGTCTACGTTCTTTAATAAGCACCATAAAAAATAATCATGTTTAGTTAAAAGCATTATGAGCAGTGAGAAGATGAAAATTGTCTAATTACACATTCATAAAAGTTCAGTGTTTGAATTAAAATAACATACTGTGTTTTTTCAACTAGTACAAACCAAGTATTTTTGAAATTTTATATGAATTATAAAATAATTTATATATGATAAATGAGTCATTGAGTCTAATGTTTGATAGAATTGATAGCACTCCTTGTGATTGTGTATTTTGGACATGAAATTGCGTTTAAATATCAATAATAATTTATATTATAAGTTCGCATGAGGCTTACATGTATGTTACAAGTTATAATCAAATTAAAAAAATCAATTAATAGACTTGAATAACCTAATTAAATAAATTTTTTATCATGTTAGTATGGTATTTTATGATGGAAATTTATTTGTGAAAGATGTACATTTTCGAAACTGTAATAGTATGTAGTTTGTAATAAATGATCATGGTTATAAAAAATAACTCTCCGATCATTATGAAATAAGCTTGTGGCTTATGTTCATGATGTGATCACATATAATATATAAAATATAAATCATGAAACTATAATATAATAATTAATGTATTTGAATTAATATAATTCATATAAAAAGATTATTCCTCTAATGTATCCTTGATCTACTTACTCTTTTATTTGAACTTACTTATTTTATTTCATACTAAAATGTGAATATTGTGATACAAATTCATGAATGTGAAACAACGTGTATGAAAAAGAACATATATGTGAATGTGTTATTGGTGCTGGTGTCAGGTACCAGTATGTTTCTTTACAAGAATGTGGACTACCAAACATGATAGTTGTTAAGTATACACATGTGAGAGATTTTTAATGTGATAGATGTGGTAAATACAAATGTGATGCAAACTATTAGATGTGTTAGTTAGTGTCGTGGTGGGCATGATATATAAGTATATGTAATATGAAAATTAATATAATGATGGCATGTAACTATGATATTTTATCGTATGAATTCATGACTTTTAATTGTTACTTCTCCACTAAGCTTTTATTATCTTTGTGCTGATAATATCTTAATTGTCTCAGCAAAAGCCTATTTAGTGGTATGTTTTTCAGATTATATTGGCTGAGCTAAGTAAGAAAGAAAGTAATTTCTTCTTATTAAAGTAGCTAGATGTGTACTTCATGTGAAATCGGATGTAACACGATCAATCCCAACCTAATATGGCTGAACCCAGGTCAACTTGGCTGATGTGGACTGAGTAACTGATTTTGCAAACTCAGGGTCAGTATGCATGGGGTTTTTAATTTCATAAACATGATTGAATCAGACTCTATGAATCCAAATTTGGGTCGATCAATTTTTAAATTTAGGAATAGCATATACAGATTAGTTTTATCAAGGAAAAGGTTAGAAAACAAAAACAAATAGTGGACAAGGGGAAAGTTATTTTATGGTTTTATGAGAACCTAAATATTGGAGTCCAAAGCAATCTCTAAGATAAATGATTTAGAAAGACCTTAAAATGACAAGAAGTCCAAGTTGGTTGGTAATACCTTGTACAAGACAACTGTGGCAAGGAATATCATTTTGATGAGTCTTTAGTGACTGATAAATTTGTAACATGAGATTGTGGGATAAACATGCAAAGAAAATAGAGGATAACGAATCCATGCTTCAGTGTGAAACATTTACTTGCAGAATTTTTCCAAATGCATTGTATCTAGAGTATTAGGAAATGAGGTGATTAATAAAACCTTCACTTGCATGGAGATCTCTGCTGAGTGCAACTAGAAGGCTATTTATACAAGTTGGCCTTGAGGGGAAAGACGGACAATGAACCTTTTACATAAACATATACTTTATGAGTAAAAGATTCCAGTAATTGTTGCACAATTAGTCAAATAAGCACTAGAGAGATTGGGTATATTGTAGTTCCTAGCTATTCTTTTGCTAAAAAAACTCATCCTCGAATTGTATGACCTAAAAGGAGGGACTAAACGGGAGAGAAACAGGAACGACATAGAGACAAATAAAGTAAAACAAAGCGATGAAAGGTTTTTTTACTGAGTAGTTTAAGTTCCTCAAACCATATGATCACTAGATATGCAGTATACATCAACGTTGCCTACAAAGGAAGTTTCAAATATATCTTTCAACAAAGATAGAGATTTGGTTCTTCTACTGCGGCTCGGTCTGTACTGTAGGTTTCACGAGTAGTTCTCATAATAATACGTACGCAATAAGTAAGTTGTACAAACACAACAGCAACAAGCCAACAAGGAAATATGTCGATAATCAGCAGACAGAAGCAAGATAACAATGCGAACTCGACATAGAAACTCATACAGAAACACGGAGCAGAACAAAGGGGAAAAAGGTACCAGTTAAGCTAGTAAACACAACACTTGCCTTGCGAAGGAACTTGGGAGCACCACCAGAAGCTCTATGTGGATTTGTTAGCGAATCGGCCTCATAGATGGTAGCGTGGAGTGTTCCATGTAGCACAATCCGCGCCATTTCTCGCCTATAACAAAGTCAATCATCACAAAGTACGCAAAGTCGATTCAAACACGGAAGAGGAAAAAAAAAAAGTTGAGATCGAAGGAGGAAGAGGTGTCAGTGTTACCTTGCGGAACGGCACAGCCGACGACCAGATGTGTTTCAAACTAAGATCGTGAGGTTTCCAGCTCACTGTCCAAACGCACAAAGTTGACAAAAGAGTCGAAAAAAAGCACGATAGCATGGTCAAAAATCAAGATCCAAAAGTGAAAGGATAGATGGATCCAGAAGTTTTGGGGAACAAACAGATTCAGTTAGCTTGAATCGATACGATTAAAGAGGCGAACGAGGAATGGGAATCGGAAAATTTTCTTCTTACCCCCAAGGAAGAATCGGCGACGGGCAGCGAGATCTGGCTAGGCTCGACGCAGCGGAGATGGAAAGCCCAATGAAAGTATGATGAAGGCACTGAAATTGAGAAAACAAAGACGGAAGGGACGGCGCAAAGTCAAGTGGGAAGGAGATTTTTCAATATAAGTTGTAAGATGTACGTTTTGATTTGAATTGGTGCTAATTACTAAATTTCAATCCACCAAACTATTAATACTTAAATTGGTTCATATTATTATCTAATTAAAATATCGTTATTAGTGATTTGCGTCTTCCCCACTATGCCGCCTGTCATAATAAAAAGCTGCTACAGAATTATATGCTAAAGAAAAAAAAAGTTGCCAGAAATTTCATTCATATTTAAAAAAAGAGGGAAGTATTAAGTAACGCCTCTTTTAAGTGAGAGACAAAAATACACAAAATTGAGTTGGACGATATATATAAATAACGCGCAAATTATAAGCATTTAAGCATACTTTTTGCCGGGCCCGGGTCAAACCGGTTCTGGTTCAGCCCAAACCCAAACCCAACTCACACTCGGTAGGGCACGGTCCATTGGCAGGGAAACATTACGCGGTCAATGGGGAATTTTGACCCCAAATCGCACATGTGTGCGGAGACTCGGAGCGCGCGTCACGCGACGACGGCGCCCGCGACTTCTTCGGACACCGGCGGATCTTTAGCGCAAAGTTCGGACGTTGGCGCGGGCAACGGCAGGGCGACAGCTTCTTACCCGGACGACTCGGACGCAGATGAGGAGTGGAGTCGGCGCAAGGACTTCGGCAACGCAGGGCACGCGAGCGAAGCAACAAGCGGAGGATTCGTTTCGCGTCGCTAAAAGGAGGCGGCGGCTGCTCCTTAAAAGCACGGACAGAGCGATCCAGGGGGATCATCGGCAGCCACCAGGAGCTTTGGGGAGCTTTGAACGAGATTCCGGCTACTAGGGAGTTGTCGGCAAGGGATTTCGAGAGAGATTGTGTGAGATCCACGAGTGAGTGATTGTAACCGGCGACGGTGGTCGCCGGCGAGGGAGGGGAGTGGGCTTCAACGGCCAGGGGGCCGATGACCATCGAGGAAGCTTTGTACGAGGTTTCAGCGAATAAAACAAGCTTTCTACCCATCTCCATCTTCCCCTGTGTTCTCAGCATTCGGCGGCGCATCTCGGCATGTTCCCGGCGGCAGGCGACCTCCCGGTGTCAGCGAAAGGAAGGAAGGCGTCGGCCTTCCCTATCGGCGCGTTTCTTCAGCGAGCTCGCAAGCACAACGGTGCTTGGCGGACGAGGCGGTACGACGGCACCGTGAGGTGAAGACGAAGACGAAGCAAGTTTTCGAATGCGGGCGGCGTTCGAAACGAGGCGGTGGTCAACGGTCAACAGCGGAGCGAAATCAATTTGAAATTGATTTCGGTGGCTGACATCATCACGACGTCAGCAAAACGAGGAAAATCCGAGCGGCGAACGCGGCTGACGACGTGGTGATGTCAGCGTAGAGATTAGATTCGGCGGTGGATTTTGACTTCGGTCAAAATCAGGTTGAGGTATAATCTTAATCTGAGTTTCGGTTTCTCATTTTAGGGTTAGGGTTTTTCGGATTTTATGAGAGAACTGTAATTTGGGGATTAAAATTGTTTGGGGAGTTAGGGTATTCAATTTTGGGTCGAAAACCCTAGAGAGCGTTGTGTTCCGGTGTTCCGCCGGATAGTCCTGAGACAGCGGATAAGCGTTGTTTTTAGGCCGATCCGACCGGGGCGTGATATTTTTTCTTAGCATAGCATTATGGAAGCTGAATTTTCTTTCGGTGATATTTCTTCCAGTGGCTACCAAATGTTTGTTTGGGAGATTAGATTAGCATCACCCTTTTTATATGAATTAAACATGGCCAACGCGTACTGTAAGTTAAGTTAAACTTAATCAAGCATTTGTTAACTGAATTAAATATTTTTAAAAGTGTCAATAATGAGCTAAAATATCAGCTACAGCTAGACTTAGAATTTGGGTCAGTGCTGTCATGAAATAGGAGATGAAAATAAAATTTTGTTAACTAAAAACGTTTCAATTCAAAACCGTTTCCCTTCCGAGAGGATCACGTCATATTAACACTGCGTTTCGGAGAAGGGAAAAAATTGAAAAAGAAAAAAAATAACAATAGAAAGAAAATAAGGAGGAAAGGAAATAATTACTTTCTCTTTTAGGCCTTGTGTTTCGATGGAAGGAAAGAAACATTTTAATCGGTCTATGAGATGTTGACTGGGTCAAAATTAACCCAAATCTATGAGCTTGGACGAGATGTTGACTTGGGGCTCCGTGAACCATGAGGGGCAGCGTGTTTCGATCGATCGATGGCAAATGGTTTTCGAGGGGCGACAAAGGTGAGAACAAGAGGGACGGCGAGAACGAGAAGGGCGACGAGATCAGGAGGCGGCGACAAAGAGACAAGTGGCGAGGCAGGGAGCAGAGGGCGAGAAAAAGAAGAAGAAGAAGAAGAGTGAGCTTCTTCATCTGTTGTGATTCTCAAGCAATTGGAAGAGCCGAGGGAGAAGGCGGCTGCTTTGGACGAGCGGCTGCTTCGGACAAGCTGGCGAGAGAGCGGTTGCTTCAAACGAGCGGCTGCTTCGGACGAGCGTGCGAGAAGGGAGAGGGAGCGGCGAGTTCGTACGAGTGGGTGGCGAAGGCTGAGAATGGGAGGGGCGGCAAGATCAAGAGGGGTGGTGAGTTCGAGAGTGGCGTTGAAATCAGGAGATGGCGAGTGGGTAGCAAAATCGGGAGAGAAGCTGGTTCTATTTGGGCGGCGAGACAGAGGGAAAGGAAATGGATTTCCCTCCGATTTGGAGGGAGCATTTTTGAGGGAAAGGAAATGAAAAATTGGAGGGAACAATTTTTCTTTCCTTCCTCTCATTCCCTTCTTTGAAACTAGGGAAATAGAGGGAAAGAATTCTATTTCTTTCCTTTTTCTCCTTAGAATATGTAGAAGGAAGAAGAGCAAAGACGGCTGCATAACGGAGGTAGGAGTCATTATCAAGGAGTTTTAAATAGAGCTTAAGATTATCCTAGTTCAAAAAGGTTTAAATAAAGTGAATTATTGGAGAAATCAAATCGAATCAGCCACCTCAAGAGAATTGCACCAATTAAAAGCCTCATTTTATATCCACAAATCATGGGATTTTCCCTATGTGTTCACACAAAGAAAGGAATGAATTTCCAACCAAGTAATCAATTGAGGAAGAATTTTAAAATTCCATCCTCGCTCCATATTTGGCCAAATCAAGTAAAGAAACTTCCAACTGATCAACCAAGATTTTCGACCAAAGAATGGAACATGACACCACCTCAAGCGTTAAATTATTTCTTTTTTCTCCATATAATTGTTGGAGAATGTCTCAACCATATCTACAAAACTTGTAAGCATCGCATGCCATCCATAGTCCCTTATTCCCCTTTGGTTCTCCATATGATTATTTCTTTTTTCTCCTCTCCTCTAGCCAAAACTCCTCCTCCACTCTTTCCCTTTTCTCTCTGGCCCTCTTCCCTCTTGTCTCTTTCTCTCCTCTAGGCCGAATCTCTTTTCTTCCCCTCCCCTCCATCTCAATCTCTTCCTCTCTCCCCCTTAGTCCCTTATTCCCCTTCTTCTAGCCAAGGCTAGCCCTTCCTCTTTCCCCTTTTCTCCTTCACCTCTTGCCATCACTTCTAATCAAGGTTCTTCACGTCAACACTCTCAATCCTCAGCAAGTGGCGCAAGGAACACAAGCCTTCATCAAGGAATCAACAAAGAAGAAGAATCCCCTTATGGCGCTTCAACATCTCTTCAAATCTCAATCAAGATCCTTTTTCTCTTCTCTTTGAGTTGATATTTATTGTTTGAACTTCACTCGCACATCTTTGCTTGTGTAGGTACTGGAACTTGAGGATCCTAGAGCGCTTCATCTTCAAGAACCCTAACAAGGAGGATCACAAAGATTCTTGATGCAACTTCAACATCAACCGAAAACTTCTTCATCCTTGTCTATTAAAGTTTTAACTGCTTATTGAATCTTGGTTCCCCTCTATGATCAACAAGCATGAACAAGCTCTCGGACTCACTTGGACAAACAACAATGGTGCCTCTCAATTATTGAATCATAAGCGCACTTCCATGAATCAAGCCTCGGTTAATACTTCTATCTCTTGGTTTTTCATATTTGTTGAATGACTAGATTTACTTATAATCTTTTACATCTCCTTGTAGTTTTTGCCCTCTACATGGATTTGGTGTAGTTGAGGCACTTCTTCAAGCAATCCTTTCAAAGAAGTGGTATCAACTTCTAATGTTCATTAGCTTGATAAATTTAATTTAGTTTTAGTTTAACTTGTTATCAAGGTAATTTAGAGGCCTAACCTCCTCCTTGATTTATTGCATTGTAAAAGTCTTCTTTAATAAGCATTGTAATAATTTTATCACCCATGCATGTTGATACCCGCATCAAGAGCAAATGGCACTTATAAGTCTTAGTCTAATGTCACAATGCCAAGAGCTTCTTAACACGTTATCTGGAAGTGTACGCATGTATCGAAGTAATAAAATATCGAAACTTTAGTTGCGTAATCCAGGTGAATTAATTAGTTTGAAAGCAATGTTGAGCGCACAAATAATAAAAAGCTATAAGATATGAGGGAAGTTCGGGCATTAGGTTTCATTATAATAATTTTGTTGGGGTATGCCCTTAGGCTAATGTTTGAGGCCTTGGGATTGTAACAGTATCATGTAATAAACTCTTCTGTTTATAAAGGCATGGTTGTTATTCAGTTTGTTA
>JANTFE010012966.1:0-10602 GCA_027562315.1 Costus pulverulentus | reverse complement strand
CAAGTTTATCAATCCAATGCATTGGTCATGACTCAACAAGTGTGGCCACACATTCCTGTCATGCACCAATAAGGTGGGGCGCCCTCGAGTGGATATCATGCTTCCAATGAGGAAGGGGCAAATCCTACTATTGGTCATCCATGTCTCTACGTGACTTATGACATACCCAATAACAGTCATTTTGGTCCCCAATTACGGAGAGACGTAAGACTGCATCAAAGTATATCCATCATCAAATCTAGACATGAATACCTCAAGTCTAAGGATCATTGCAAACCTCTTGCATGTGAGATTGACTTGTTGACTAGACAAGTCAATCCTCACGGTGGATCACTCTTGTGCATCCAATGCACCTGTATGTCTACGTTACTGTGCCCCGCACCTAACCAGCCCATACACCAGTCTCACATGTTCCAAAGCTGTCCCATATCTGCTATGGTACCTTGTCTGGAGATAGCTTATGAGAATGGATCCAATCCAAACTCCTAGGACATTATATATGCAACACAATACATCAATGCAGTTAGAGAAGTCTGCATAATAACGACCATGCCTCTATAAAGAATAATAGTTCTATCAAAGTACATTCAAACAATGCCTGACCATGTCCATACATTGGTCTGCAGGGCATATACACCAACATCCCCAACCATGTCTTCACAGCTTGAAAACTAGGGATGTCATTTCCAATGAGTAGTATGTCATCGACATACAAGACCAGAAATGTTACCAAGCTCCCACTGAATTTTCTGTATACATAGGCTTCATCTTCGCTCTTGATAAAGCCGTAATCTCTTACTGCCTCATCAAATCGAAGATTCCAACTTCGAGAAGCTTGCTTTAATCCATAAATGGATTTGTTTAGCTTGTAGACCTTATTGGCCTTTGCAGGATGGATGAAGCCATCTGGCTGTGTCATAAAACGCATCCTCAGTTAGCTTTCCGTTAAGGAATGCTGTCTTCATATCCATCTGCCATATCTCTTAATCGTGATATGCAGCTATAGCAAGCAGGATTTGAACATTGCAACTAGCGAGAAGGTTTCGTCATAGTCCACCCCATGGACTTGTCTGAATCCTTTAGCTACAAGCCTACCTTTATAGGTAACTACGTTGCCATCCATGTCAGTCTTCCTCTTGAAGACCCATTTGCACCCGATAAGTTTTACCCCATCTGGTAGCTCAACCAAATCCCGACTTAGTTAGCCGACATGGAATCCATCTCGGATCCCATGGCCTCAAGCCATTTCTCGGAGTCCGATCCAGTGACCACGTCATCATAGGTCCTGGGTTCATCCTCAATGATGAAGATCCCATCGTGTTGGGTCGGCAGCGACCCATACCTCTTAGGTGCATGATGAATCCTCCCAGACCTATGCGGGGCCTGTGTCTGAGCCTCTGGTTGCCCAGCAACCAGTGCAGGTGGCTCAGGTTCCATCTCACCTGCTGTGTCTTGTGGTTGACCTTTGACCTCATCCAAGTCAAAGCTTCTCCCACTAGTGCCTTTCAAGAGAAAATCTTTCTCAAGGAATACAACAGTCCGAGCAACAAAAACTTTGTTCCCGGTGGGATTAAAGAAGTAGTATCCTTTGGTTTCCCTAAGATACCCTACAAACACACATTTATCATATCTGGGTTCTAGCTTACTGGAATCCTAACGTTTAACATAAGCCTTACATCCCCAGATCCACATAAATGATAGCACTGAGCGTCTCCCAGTCCACATCTCGTGTGGGGTCTTAGGAACACTCTTTGACGGAACGTTATTCAGTGTCTTGATCGCTGTAAGTAATGCAAAACCCCAGAAATACGGAGGTAGAGTTGCGTGACTCATCATAGATCGAACCATGTCCAACAAAGTTTGATTTCTCCTCTCGGACACACCATTCCATTGAGGTGTTCCAGGAGGAGTGAGTTGGGAAAGAATCCCACACTCTATAAGATAGTTAGCAAACTCATGGCTCAAGTACTCTCCATCCCGATCAGACCGAAGAGCCTTAATGGATCGTCCAAGCTGGTTTTCCACTTCAGTCTTAAACTCCTTGAATTTCTCCAAGGATTCAAACTTATGTCTCATCAAATAGACATAACCATATCTACTGAAGTCATCAGTAAATGTGATGAAGTAAACATACCGACCTCTAGCTTATTTGTTGAATGGCCCACACACTTCACTGTGTATTAGATCCAACAAACCTGTGGCCCTCTCACCATGGTTGGTGAATGGCGCCGTTGTCATTTTGTCCAACATACAAGGCTCGCATGTGTCAAATTCCTCGAAGGAATCTGAATCCAGGAATCCATTTGCATGGAGATTTTGGATGCGATTCTTGTTAATGTGCCCTAAACGACAATGCCAAAGATAAGTATTGTTGAAACCACTTGACTTGATCCTCTTAGCATTTATGTTGCACACAGAACTTTGCATGTCCAAGACATAAAGCCCATTGCATAGTGTACCAGATCCAAAGAATAGGTTTGACTTCAACCACGCCAATGCTAGAGCCTGAAGACGAAGGTGTAACCCCTCTCTTCTCTTCTTTCTAGTGATGCCTCTTATAGCTCTCGAGCTTGAAGTCACCCCTCAAGGTTCGACACCAGTCCATCTCGTCCTTCCAAAGGATCGATCGCAGTATTAATCTGCTATTGTTCGTAGCCTTTGATCTACAACAACCAAGAAAGCAGATGAGTACTACTTCGAATCATTTAATCTGGACTTACACTAAATGATCATGGCTCCCACTATTTTAATCGAATTGACAACCCACAAAGTCAATCAAGAAATCCAAGATTTCCTAGTGAGATGAGATCCTTGTTCCTCACACGGCCTCGTGGTGTGTCCACTAGGGTGGAAACAATGCACAACACCATCGATCGATAGTTTGACGAGGGCTACGCGTCAGAAGGCTATTCCAGACTTGATATATTTTTGAAGGTTTTTGAGGTCTCTTCCTCTTAGTTTTATCTTTTTTCTAACATTACAGGCATGCAATCCTATAGTGATAACCAAATGATAAAACACAACTAGGCATGCTTTAGCAGAAGTGGAAAACAGTAAACAAGCGATGTGGTCATAGCCTAATCAACACATTGAACCATCACATGCCAAAGGAAGTTCAATGATTGATCTAGGTGACAAGCCCCAACCGGACCTAACCTAGCCACCACTAAGCTTTATCTTTAAGTGCGGCTCCAAGGTCCTCCACACCAATGAATAGCACACAAACCCTAGGGTTTGGCCAAAACCTTGGTGGCTCCTTCGCGCAAGATGCGCCATCATGCTTGTGCCAAGAGGGATAGCACTCGAACCCTAGGTTCGGCCAAGCCCTTACTTGTGCCACCAAGTAAGATGCGCCATCATGGTTGATGCGCCAAGATGTAAGCTCCAAGAGGGATGCGCCCCTAATCTTCTTTGTGCGTTTACAAAACAAAAAGAAAAAGCGGCACGTAGGCCTCACATAAATACATCACAGGCATACAAGGGGCTTGACTATGACCACAACACGATGCACAGTCATCTCATGCTTTTCTATATGCTCATGAAAACATAAAACTTCAGTTTTAGTTTCTTAGAAAACATGTCTTTCAACCTCAACGTCCATTTGATTTTTCGTTTCTCTCAGGAGTCTACAAGTGATGCATGCATGCTCCAAGCACGCTTGCCATCTACCCTTGCAATCCTTAACCTGCCAAGATTAGGACAAACACGTGCCCATAATCTTTGACAAGTCCCACATAGTAGGATTATCCTACATGCGTGGGGAGAAATTAATTCTCTCACATATGGGTCTAACCCACCATGTGAAGAAAGCGAAAATCCAAAGAGATCGAATAGATGTTAGGAACGAAAAACTTACAATTTTTCTTACTTAGAAAAATCCATGCGCATATGCAATTTTTTGAAAAAATTCATATGGCATGTGAGCATACAATAAAAGCATAAAACACCGTTTGAGTTCCCAAGATGGCTCTGATACCACTATTGGGAAACCCCGGGGATTTTAAAATTTTTACAGACAAGCACAGCGGAAGCAATCCCCGAAACAGGCCAGCCCCAAAAACCTAGAAGATTGAGTCTTGCAAGGGAATTGACATGGTGAGTAGGAGATGATACCTTGCATCGAGGAAGAGGATGTGATGCATGCACCCAAATGTTCGCCCTCTGCAGTCTCGCACACAGCCGAACCTCAAGATCTCTTCTTCCACGCCCGGTGCTAGCCTCGGGAAGAAGATCCACGCCTCTGGGAGTCTTCTTCTAGACCTTGTGCCATCCACACAGTGAATGCGCCAAGAGGAGTAGATGGAAGGAAGGGAAAACCACCAAGGTCCAACCTTGGAGCCGCCCAAGGAAGAGGAGATGGAGATATCGTTAAGGTCCAACCTTGTGAATGCTTCAAGCCAAAAACCATCAACCTTGGAGAGAGGGCAACAAGGAGAATTTATACAAGATGAATAGGCGCCTCTCTTCACAAGGGAAGAGGCGCAACTCCTCACAAGTGAAGAGGTGCATCTCTTCTCAAGTGAAGAAGAGAATTCCGAATTCTCTTCTAGGTGCCAACTCCAAATTTTCGTCCTAGGCGCTAATTCCAAATTCCCTCCTAGGTGCCAACTCCAAATTCCCTTCTAGGCTTCTTATTGTCATGGGCCATTAGGCCTGACGGCACATTGGGCCTCAAGCCCATTAAGCCTCAAGCCCAAAGTGGGCTCCAAGCCCATTGGGTTTAGATGCCTATTGGTCCATGCACCAAGCTTAGACTTCTTTTGCCCATTTGGCCCAAATGGCTTATTGGGCCAATTTAGCACATTTGGTCCATCTGGCCGAAAAATGAAGTTACCTCCAATAAGTTCCTTCCATCTCATCAGGCATAATGGCGCTGATGGATTATCCCAAACAGATCCGAGTTATCCAATAACTCGATCAATATGCTACCCGATCAATACGAGAACCCGAGTTTCAAATTGTGTGACCCTGTAGGTTCCTCTGACGTTGGCAGTGATGATCTCAGGTCATCACAAGCAGTGAGTGGCACCTAGCAGTGCATCGCTGCTACCCAAGTCTTTGGAATAGATATCAACATCGACATCCCCATCATCGCAATAAGATACCGATGCATTATAGTCTCTTTGCCAAACTGATATCCGATTGGACAAAGTGTGTCACCACTTTGTTTTCACCCAATCTCATGGTCATGACTAGATCAGGCTTTCACCTGGGTATGGCCATACACTCTCAGTCATGCAACCATAGGGGGGCCCCGTGGATATCAAGCTTCCCCTAGGAAGGGGCAAATCCTATGTCTGTCCATTGATCTTCTGATATGGGTCGTGACATACCCAATGACAACCGTTATGATCGCCCAACTACGGCGAGACGTTAGGTTGTATCAAAGCATATCCCTAACCACATAGAAGAGTCAATGACCTCAAGTCGAGAGATTAATGCATCTCCTGTCACATGTGAGCTTAACTCATGACACCAAGTTAAAACCTCACAGCGGGTCGGTCCAGTATATCCACCACTGATAAACCCATATGCTTGCATTAGCACCCTGTGCATAACCAGCCCATATACCAGTCTCACATGTACCAGAGCTGTCCCTTATCCACTCAGGTACTCGACTGGGGACACACCGTTTGAGCACAGATACAATCTGTCTCTAGGGACATTATTATCTATGTACATAATCGCAGATGTAAACACGGCATAATAACGATAATGCGAGAATGATATATATTAAATATCAAAGTCAAGTAGTACAAACTAGACCAACAACGGGTCTAAGGGTATATACACCAACATTAAGTGCATGCGAGCCACCTCTAGAGTCTCTCCATTCACAGTTAGTTGGGCCATGGCGAGCCCTTTGCCGGCTTTTGCTTTCTAGGTTTTCCCAGACGTGGGGTAGTCTTGCTTTCCAAACGTGGAGGACTTTGTTTTGCTTTGTTCACACTACTCTTTCTATGAGGCTTTGATATGCCTAAGTAGGTAAAATAAAGGAAATATAAGGGAAAAATAGAGTTTTACCAGCAACTTTAGTTTGAACTTGGGGAAGAATTAGTGAAAGTGGTAAGTAAAGAAGAAGAAGTAGAGAAAGCTCAAATTTGCATAAGGCAAGTTTCAACCATATACCTTAAATTCATGGTTTTAAAATATAATATTTGGATTCAAAAATTTTGTTCAAAACCTAAAGACATATTTCATATGCTGGTTTGTTGACATTAACATGAATTTTGAAGTTTTTATCTAATGAATGTGAAGAATTGTAAAAGCAAGGTTAAGGTGATGTGATTATGCAAATCTGACCTTGTTAGGGCTTTTGTAACATAACTTTGTACACTCAAATGATTTGTAACAATGAATTAGTTGCGCAAAAGAAGACTTAAAAATCTTTCCAACACATCCAATATTGCATATATTTAATCAGAGTTTGGGTGCCAATTATGTAGCAACATTCAGTACCTATTTTCTGTAGTACTAAACCGACCTCCTTGTGTCTTTTTGCTTATAACTTCCGATTTATAACTCTATTTTGTGTAATTCTTATTTTACACAAAAGTAGATTCAATTATCTTTCAAACAGATATATTGAATATCTTCCATATGCATCATAACCTTAAACCGACTACATTTTCTAAATGAATGCACCGGAATTTCTAGAAACAGAGCAGTTTGACCCTTTGTTACTATAACCCTTATATCTTTTTGTGTACTTTGTTTCAATGACTCCTACTTTGTACGATTATATGTAGTATTTACTTATGATTCAGTTGAATGATATTTGGGCTGATCCAATTTGACATATTCCACTCTTAGGTCTATAACTCTTATGGTAGAATTTGTAATTAACCTTATGCAAGATTCCATGCTCATGATTTTGGTGAATTGATCAGTTTCCTTTCTTGGAATTTTAAATATTTGTTGATTCATGGGCTTTGACAATTTTTTGGTATTGGACCAAATGTTCCTATGTACTCTATCCATGATGATGTTGTAAGGGCAATTATTTGGAATACAACAATATCATGATAACTTTACCTATGTTATGACACATTTGTCTTTGGCCCTTACATCTTTAGTGGGAAAATAATTTGATCCAGTTTGTGGGAATCAGATGATGGATGTGGAGCTAAGTTCTACATGGAGCAAAGTGCCACACTATAAATAATGGGGGCCACCTCCTGAGTTCATGGGAGCCACCTCTATAGTCTCTCCATTCACAGTTGGTTGGGCCATGGCGAGCACTTTGCTGGCTTTTTCTTTGTGTGCTTTCCTAGACAAGGGTTAGTCTTACTTCCAGACATGGAGGACTTTGTTTTGTTTTGTTCCCACTACTCTTTCTATGAGGCTTTGATATGGCTGAGTTAATAATATTATCACTAGTTCTCATATGATCCTTATGATATCATCTTTTGAGTATATGATGTTTTGTTTTGATACCATGAGTTTGTGATATTATCATTTGTTCCTATAAGTGAGTAGGTATGTCTAGGCTATTCATATGCTCTTTGTTCTTCATGCTTTTGATGTCCTTCTAGTAAGATTTGAGATACATGTTTACCATGAAATCTATTTTTCAAATGTAGTAACACAAATATATTTTGTGCCATGGGCAAGGCAGATCTTGTAGAGTTTTCATAGCTCACTCTTTTGATTTTATATATTATGCAGGTTAGCTTTTGGTTGCTTATCCTTGGGGCAATTGAAGAAGTGCTAAAGAACTAACTACTTATAGGCTCTTGTCTAGTTTGATGAGCTGAGATGCTCTTGTATATATTATTTTGGGTGTGTAGGAGATGTTAGATCCATTTTGTAAAATGATAATAGAATGTTAACTTGTGTTTGTATAAATTCTTCACATTCATTAGATAAAAACTTCAAAATTCATGTTAATGTCAACAAATCGACATATGAACTAGGTCTTTAGGTTTTGAACATAATTTTTATATCCAAATATTGTATTTTAAAACCATGAATTTAGGGCATAGAGTAGAAACTTGCCTTATGCAAATTTGAGCTTTCTCTACTTCTTCTTCTTCTTTACTTCACCACTTTCACCAATTCTTCCCCAAGTGCAAATGAAAGTTGCTGGTAAAGCTCTATTTTTCCCTTATTTTTCCTTTATTTTACCTCATTAGTCACCCCGAAGAATGAGGTGTCTACACTTGGTTAATCCCATTTTCATGCAAGCTTGAGGTGGCTTCAAGAGACAAGCATGATGAGTTTTAACTTCATCCATTTAACTTAAGTAATTATTTTATTTTTTTCTTTGTTTTCTTTTTTTTCTTTTTTTTATTTTTTTTTATTTTTTTTTATTTTTATGTCACAACCCAAGTAGTTATTATCAATATACATTTTTATGCTATATTTTGTTTCCATTATACATCCTACATAGTTGAACTTACACTTTTGTCCTTTCATTATACATTTTTCCCCTTGAGTTCTTATGATGGGTATATATAACTACTTAATAATCTTCATAATCATGTTAAATCATGGATATCACTTTCTCCCCTCCTTAAATGAAATTTAATCCTCTAACTTTCATACCTTAGTCGTTGAAAAGGTGTGGATGCTCCTTCATCATTTCTTCTTCCAATTCCCATGTAGCCTCTTCTATGGAATGATTTTACCAAATCACTTTGACAATGGGAATAACACGATTTCTTAAAATCTTGTCCCTCCTATCCACAATTTGCTTTGTTCTTTCAAGGTATGACAAATCTTTGGCAATCACTAACGGCTCGTGCTCAATAATGTGGGATGGATCTGGATAGTGCTTTCTCAATAAAGACACATGGAAGACATCATGAATATTAGCTAGGGCCGGTGGTAGTGTAAATCTATATGCAACAGGTTTAAGCCTTTCAAGTATCTCAAAAGGGAAAATAACTCTAGGGCTTAGCTTTCCTCTTTTACCAAATCTTATTACACCATTGTAAGGAGATATTTTCAGAAATACATTATCCCCAACCTGAAATTCAAGGTCCCTTCTTCTATTATTAGCATAACTTTTTTGGCGACATTGAGCAATTTTTAGTGGTTAAGGTGATGTGATTACGCAAATTTGACCTTGTTAGGGTTTTTATAATATAACTTTGTACACTCAAATGATTTGTAACTATGAATTGGTTGTGCAAAAGAAGACTTAAAAATATTTCCAACGCATCCAATATTGCCTATATTTAATCAAATTTTGGGTGTCAATTATGTAGCAACATTCAGTACCTATTTTTTGTAATACTAGACAGACCTCCTTGTGTCTTTTTGCTTATAACTTCTGGTTTATAATTCGGTTTTGAGTAATTCTTATTTTACACGAAAGTAGATCAAAAAATCTTTCCAATGGACCATATATTGAATATCTTTCATATGCATCGTAACCTTAAACCAACTACATTTTCTAGATCAATGCCCTAGAATTTATGGAAATAGGCCAGTTTGACCCTTTGTTACTATAACCCTTATATCTTTTTGTGTACTTTGTTTCAATGACTCCTTCTTTGTATGATTATATGTAGTATTTCCTTATGATTCAGTTGAATGATATTTGGGAAGATCCAATTTGACATATTCTATTCTTAGGTCTATAACTCTTTTGGTATAATTTGTAATTAACCTTATGCAAGATTCCATGCTTATGATTTTGGTGAATTGATGAGTTTCCTTTCATGGAATTCTAAATATTTGTTGATTCATGGGCATTGAAAATTTGTTGGTATTGGACGAAATGTTCCTATGTACTTTATCCACGATCATTTTGTAAGGAAAATTGTTTGGAATACAACAATATCATGATAATAGCACAAGCATCAGGACACTTTGTACTATATTAGTCATAACACTAAGAGCAGAACATATCAAACATGACTAGTTAATTCATTCTATTGAATCAATGAGAAATACAATGGGTAACAAGACAAAATAGGTATCATTGGAATGATAATTGAATCTAGTTTCTAGAAAATCTGATTTTGTGCAATTTGGCAAAGTATACAGAAAGTTATAGCATATCAAGTGACGAAAGGTCATACTGCCTAATGTAGCGGGTTTTTTTTTCTTTATGTTTTGAAATCCGATTCAAATCTTTGAAAGCAACAAGAAATCGACAAAGCTAAATGTTACACTAAGGGAATACACTTATTTAAAACTCACTTGGGAGGGAGAGCCACTCGCCCACTTGAACTTTGAGTAATGTCCCGTTAGTTCTCCGTAGATCGGCATCTTGTCGGCAGGAACGGGGAGAGAAGTTTGAAGAGGATCAGATGGCCGGATGCGTCGTCTCAAGCACAAGCGCAGTGCCAGACTTCTTCCTTGTTCGTCCGTGGTTTTTGAAGAGAACTAGGCGGACGATGAGTTTGTGTGCCGGTCGTTAGCTTGAGAGCTTGATTGAAGCAGGAGTTGTAGGCGCAACAGTGGACCAACGTTGGAGGAGCAAAGACAACATCACTTAATCACAAGAAATTTTAACTAAGATGACTACTAACTAAAACACAACTCATGTTGGGGTATGCCCTTAAGGCTAATGTTTGAGGCCTCGGGATTGTAACAGTATCATGTATAAACTCTTATGTTTATAAAGGCATGGTTGTTATTCAGTATGTT
>JANTFE010012963.1:0-11919 GCA_027562315.1 Costus pulverulentus | reverse complement strand
CGAATTTTTCAAGGATGAACCTAAGACTTATGAGGAAAGCGGTCGGTGGACCAGATTCCAAGAAATGGCTAGGGGCCATGAGAACCATAATGGACTCCATGTCTGCTATTCAAGTCTAGGACTTGGATGAGCTGCCAAAGGGGTAATTCTCACAGGCTGTAAATAAATCTTCTAGGAAGATAGACATGGAAGGTAACATTGTTACCTTGAAAAGGCAAGCTAGTGAATAAAAATTTCAGGCAAATCCACTCGGTGGATAATGATGAAATTTTTCACCAATAGCTGAGTTTTAAGTCCATTAGGGATGTGCATGTAATAATTGCATGATTAGTTATGGTGTATTGTTATGAAAACTGCCTTTCTTGCATGGACGTCTGAAAAGATATCTATAAGGAAATAGCCAGAAGGTTTTCATATCAAGGCCATAAAGATATGCATGGTGTTATGCAAGCATATTTAAAAGAGCCTGTGTTTACAAGAAGATCAATGAGAGCACCTTAATAGTATTTCTTCTTCTAAAAGATTGATGATATTCTCCTCACATGGAATGACATCTCAACTCTTCACATGGTGAAGACAAGGCTTGAGAAGTATTTCGAGAAGAATGATCTAGGGAATGATGCCTACATCCTAGGCATGAGGATCTATAGATAGAGATCCAAGAAAGTCATTGCCCTTAGTCAATCTATGTTCATCCAAGAGTTTCTGGAGAGGTTTATATTGGATGATTCCAAATATTGATACCTTCTAGAGAGATATGGTCTGACTCTCATGAGGATGTTGTGTCCTATGACACAGCTGGAGAGTAGTAACATGGGTCTATAATCCTGGTACATTGGGTACAAGATAGACCATGTTTTGTACAGAGTGCACAAGACCATTTATGGCAAATGCTTGGAGCATAGCTAGCAAGTTTCAATCAGATCCTAGTGTTTGACACTAGATAGTTGTGAAAGGAATCCTTATATATACTTGGGAAGTATAAAGGATTGAGGTCTAGTCCATGATAGACAGGAAGAATTTTGTGTACAGGAGTACACTGATATTTCGTTTCAGTCTAATGACTATTGATCACAGCCAGGATTTGCGCTTTGCCTTGTTGTGGTGTTGTGTGCTGAGAGAGCATTATGCAAACCATAGTGGCAAAATTCTACAAATAAGGCTGAATACATTACAGCTTCTTGTGGCAGCCAAGGAAGCAGCTTCATTCATTTGAACTTGATTTAGTTCTCGGTGCTTGATGGTCCAGTATAGTTCTTACTGGGGCTATAAGCATGTGTAAAGGAATTTAGCACTCAAGTATGTACTGCAGCGATATCATCTGATCTTAGAGATCATGGATAAAGATGATGATTCAAATTAGTTAAAATAAACACAGATAGCAATATGGAAAAACCCACTGGCATAGCCTCTGGCGCAGAGGAAGCTAAATGGGTCATACTAGAGACATTGGAACTGACTAAACATCAGTTGCCCTTGGTCTTAGTGCAAGTGGGAGATTGTTGGTGTATATGCCCTGCAGACCAATTTATGGACATGGTCAGACATTGTTTAAATGTACTTTGATAGAATTATTATTCTCTTTAAAGGCATGGTCGTTATTATGCAGACATCTCTACCTGGTTGATGTATTGAGTTGCATAAATAATGTCCCAGGAGTTTGGATTGGATCCATTCTCATAAGCTATCCCCAGACAAGGTACCATAGCAGATATGGGACAAGTTTGGTACATGTTAGACTGGTGTATAGGCTGGTTAAGTGCGGGGCACAGTAACGCAGGCATACAGGTGCATTGGATGCACTAGAGTGATCCACCATGAGGATTGACTTGTCTAGTTAACAAGTCAATCTCACATGCAAGAGGTTTGTATTGATCCTTAGACTTGAGGTATTCATGTCTAGATTTGATGATCGGTATGCTTTGATACAGTCTTACGTCTCTCCGTAATTGGGAGACCAAAACGACTGACATTGGGCATGTCATAAGTGATGTAGAGACATGGATGACCAATAGTAAGATTTGCCCCTTCCTTATTGGAAGCATGATATCCACTCGGGGCGCCCCACCTTATTGGTGCATGACAGGAATGTGTGGCCACACTTGTTGAGTCATGACCAATGCATTGGATTGATAAACTTGAGACTAATCCAATGACAGGATATCAGTTTAGGCAAAGGGATCTATAATGCAATGGAAATCCTCGTTGCTTGTTAGGAGTTGTTGCCATAATGACTTAAGTCCTATAACATGGGTAGTAGTGATGTGTTGCTAGATACCCCTCACTACTTATGATGTTTACATCATTGCCATCGTCATATGGATCCTACGGGGTTACACGCAATAGACTCTTGACGTTGTTTAATCAGAAGCCTCTAGATCAAGTTGGATCCATTTGGAAGATTTCATCAGCACTAATGGGCCTGATGAGTTGGAAGAAAGTTATTGGAGGCAAACTTCAATTTTGGCAGGTTGACCTGATATTGACCTAGATTGGTCACATTTGGATTAGGGTTGTATTGGATTGGATCCAATGGCTTAATCAACCCATGCCATGAAGTTTGGGCTAGCTCATTATCCAATGAGGCCCAATAATAAGCTATCATGAAAAGAGAATTGGCTTAAAAGGGTATAATGGGGAGAAACCCAACCCCATTGGCGCCTAGGGGCATAATGGGGTGTGGGTGGCATAAATTGCTTCCTTTGGAAGGAAGTGGCGCTTCCCCCCTTCATCCATTGATGGTATCTTGCCTCTATGGTAAGTGTTGGAGTTGATATGGCTTGAGAACTTTTAGGAAAGTCCTTGGGCACATATGGTTAGGTTGAATGAGGATTATGGCAAGGTCTTGGAGACTTTCCTTACCTCACAAACCCTACATGCACCCAATGTCTTACCCTAGCCGAATTCCTCTTACATATTGCGCCTAACCCTTTCTCCTTTAATGGTAAGAATGCTTTTATAGCATATCTTGGGCTGATGTATTGCTTGGGGCACAAGACAAGGTCTTGGCGCATAAGGAAAGGTTGAATGGGTTTAAGGAAATGTCTTGGAGACTTTCCTTGCCACAAACCCTTTTCATCTTAGCCATACACTTAGCATGATCCTGGCCCTTGCCCAAACCGCCTCTTGTCCTATTTATAGGACCCCTTGCCACCCTTCTTGTGGTTGTTGTTCGAGTGGACAACATCTTGGAAGTGTGACATATCTCTTGGAGAGACTTGGAGTGCAAGGGGCGAGAGCAACATAGGCTTGGCGCAATCTTCTTCCTTGAAGCCGAAAGTTCTTCCTCTTCCTCTCTTCTTTGGCGCAAGGATTCTTTGTGCTTGGTGGCGTCTTCTTACCACAAGCCCTCATCATTCCTTGGCCATAGGCGCACCTTGGAGGTGGCGCAAGCAAAGAAGAAGAGGGAAGTCCTTGGCGGCATCTTCCCTATCCCCTCCTTGGCGCAAGTTCTCTTGAAGGTGGCACAAGTGAGGTGAAGGCTTGATTCTCTTCCCGAGGCTAGCACCAAGTGTGGAAGGGAGCAACGATCAAGGAATCAATGCGTGGATACTTGTAGAGGGCGAGCACTTAATCGTCTTCAACATGGCTTCGGCAACTAGACAAGCAAAAGAGGTACATATCTAACACATTCTTGTGTCTTCTCTCTCGCATGGATCCTTGGGACCGGAATATGTTTCGGGTGTAATAATTCTTCCGCTGTGTCCTAGGACTGCAAAAATTTTAAATTACACCTGGTATTCCCTAACACTAATAATAGGATAGGTCATCTCTTAGTCCATAAAGTCCTAGAGATACACTAAGATGGGACATCATCTAGTGTTCAGAAAAGCCATTTTCTTTTGTAGAAACTCAAAAGAGGTGCAGTTATATGATTCATCATTTATTGAATCATGGCAAGCAAGATCCAATTCCTTCAACTAGTCACACCCTCATACTAAGGTGTTTATGGCAGGAGTGAGCTATGAGAAGATATGATACTCCTTTTGATAGTCATTTAACTATTAACGGATCAAGCACTCTTCATCTCGATCTCTATGAATCCATCAAGTTGATTCTCTACTTCATTTCTGAGTTCCTTGGTAAAGGACTCATATCTTACTGAAGATATCAGTAAGCCAATGAAGCACTGTTACTTTCTTTTAGCACCTTGTCTTCTCACCTCACTTGGTGAAGGACACCATTGTTATTTTCCTCAATAAACAGGTTTTGCCTATTTCCATCTTCTCGAAAGATGTTGAAAACTATCAATCTCCTCTAAGGAGTTTGATTCCAAGAGTCCATTTGCATAGTCACTAGATGCAATTCTTGTCTATATGATCAAATAACATTGCCAAAAGACAAGTACATATAGAACCTCTTACTTGATTCATTGGATATTATTGTTACCAATATTACTTTGCATAATGTATTGACAATAAATTTGCAAATCAAAGAATGACTTCTTTTATTCCATAATCTCTATTCCTAAGGAATAGATACAATGTCAAATACAAAACTGTGAATAATAAAAATTCTATCTATGACTACAAAGAGAGTGACATGGCAGCATCTTTTGCTCCAGCTCAGAGGTCAGTCCCTCGATGTCATGTCATACTCTTTCTGTTGAGCACTTGCATATTTTTGCAAATATCAGTCTCATCATGTGGTATTAAATACCCATGTATTAGAAATAGATAATATAACTTTTGATAACAAAATTACCTAAGCTTGAAGATGAAGGATTACTTCTCTTCACCTTGTTCTGAAGTTGTGATAGCGTGACCGCAAGTGCACGGTTCTATCGAAGTAGTAAAGTTATCTAACCACTGAGACTAAGTGTCAAGTACCAACTTATTGTGTAATTGTTAGCTAGATAACTTAAAATGGATTCTAAAATCTAAACTAAATTAACAAAAGCAATTCAAAAAGTCAATGACTAATACAAGAAAATGCAATTCAGGAATAATCTAGACGTCAGCTTTTACCAAGCTTAAAGGCCAAAGATAAAATATGAAATAATCTAAATTCGAAAACCTAAGCTGCTCAAGGTGATCTAACCTCTTGTACAAATTGCCCCTTCTCGGTAGCGAAACCCGGTATCTACCTAAGTTAATCTCCTAGTCTCGTGGCTTATTGACATAGGGTAGACCCAATGAGCTCTATGGAAGATCACTAACCCTTGAGTGACTTCAACCTACTCTCATGGTTAAAGTCACATTTCAAATTAAGTAGGTTGAACGTTACGATTCACCTCTTGGTACTTCTCGTAACACCTAACACGCATAGAAAGTGTTGGAATCCCCAAGCCAATTAAAAAATTTTGAACACAGCAGAAACGATTGGTCCAAAACAAAATTTCATAATGCTAGGATCCCTTACGAGAGAAAATCGAAGGATGTGATGGGTAGTACCTTATCAAGCAAATTTCTAGAGCAAGTTGATGATGAAGACACACAAGTGTATGTACTCTGCAATCGCACACACATGAGTTTCTCAAAGTCTCTCCAACCTCCACGCTTGGTGCTAGCCTCGGGAGGTGAGATCCACGCCTCTAGGTCTTCTCAACTTGCACCTATGCCAAGGAGAAATGGACAGTTGGTGACAAGGAGTGGGTAGCACTACACTTGTCCCAACTTTGATGGAAAATCTTATATGCCTTATCACCTTCAAGACCCTCATGCCATGGAGGAGAGGGGAGGCAATAACTGGAGATGAGAGAAGAGAATTGGTGCAAGAATCATCCAAGAGAGCATCTCTATTTACAATATATCAACTAGCTATTCTTGGTGATTAAATCTATTAAATAGAATGAAGAATGCACCTAGACCAAATCATGATTAAATCTATTAAATATATTTTGCCAAATTGGTCAAGCATGAATAATGACATGATTAAATTCACTTAACCCCAAATTAGCAAATATATTAATTCTTTTAATCATGTAGGTGCCTATTTATATTTTACAATTAAATATATAAATAGATTTAATGTAAAATACACCTAGGCCAATTAATAAGCCAAGAGAAAAATTCTCTTGCCAATTAATAATTTTATTTATTCACGTGACTTTAGTGCCAAGTCCAAACTTGCACTAAGACCATTATTTGACTCATTTTGACTGCACAGGTCAACAGAGGTCAAATGTGGTCAACTAGAATTCAACTAGTGGTGAAACATGAACTAAATAAAAGATCATCTCTGAAGAAGAACTCTTAAAGCATCAGTCTCCTAAAATGATTCGAATCATACAATGATTCGTTCTGAGGCTTTTCAATCAATAAGAGACCTCAAGTGTCTAGGTGTATAACCCTATAGGTTCTTTATGTTAGTGTTTATGCCCTATGACCTTTGAGATGGTCCAATGGGATCTGTGTATCACATATAATTGATAGATGATATATCCTAGCATGGTCGTTGTTATGCAAATATGTACATTTGCACACATGTACAGTTGCATATACGATGTCCCTAAGAGATAGATGTTTGTCTTATCTCAGTTTTGTCCTCGATCAAGAATCATGATGGATATGGGACAGCTAAGATTCACTTGAGATTGGTATATGCGCTGGTTGAGCACAGGTTGCTAATGCATGCATATTGCTATATCAAGGGGGATATACTGGACTGACCCGCCATGAGGATTCATCTTGGTGTCACAAGATGAAGATCACAGTGACAGAGTTACGATTGTCTTAGACGTGAGGGCATTGGCATCACTATATGGTGAATGAGGCACTTTGATACAACATAACGAGTCGCTGTAAAAGGAAAGTCATAACATTTATAATTGGGCGCATCATGAGCCATATGAGAGATTCAATGTGGCAAAAGAGGATTTGCCCCTTCCTTGTGAGGAAGCTTGATATCCATGGTGCCCCTTGATGACACCAAAATTTATAGTAAACTTTGTGCCATTTCATAGATCTTTTTGTGTTATATTCATACAACTTTGCTTATATTTATACCTTTTTTTATCAAATATTGCGGAATCTACACTCTTTTTGGTTTTTGATGATTTTTACGTAAAAAGGCATGATTTTTGAGTGTTTTCAAGTAATTCAGATGCATGGATGAATTCCCACCATCAAGAGAATATTACATGTCAAATTTCATGCAAATTAGAGCTTCGGAGCAAATTACGGCAATACCATAATCTAAATTACGGTACCGTGGTTTCACTGCACTTACAGAAGAAACCACGGTACTGCCGTAATTTCTGAGTGCTGCCGTATTTTGGGATTATTTTGAACAGAAAGTTTCGAAGGAATTACGGCACTGTCGTAATGGATTTCATGGGTCGTATTTCGAGTCAATTTTTTATCAGAAAGATTTGACGAAAATATGGCACTGCCATAATGGATTTCACGGTACCGTAATTCCAGATGATTTCTGTACTGAGAACTTTGCTGAAATTATGGCAGTGCCATAAAAATTATTATGGCCGTAATTCTATTCCTAGCACGCGATTATTCCGGACGATTTGAAGCCCTATTTTTGCATGATCGATTGCGAATGATCTAGGACATAAATTGAAGATCCGTAAGAAGCAAAAGGAGAGTTTACATAGAGGAGAAGGCAGAGAAACCTAAAGCCCTAATTTTCATCCACTGACAAGGGATAAATCGAGTTTCACACCGCCACCCTAGGTTTCGCCACCGGGAAGCGTACAACAAATCTCCAGCCATGAAATTTGAAGGGAAGCTTCTCCTGGAGTAGGAGAACATACCCCAGAAGTTTCAGAGTGAAAGGATCTCGATCAGAGGAGAAATCAAGAAGATACTCAGTGCCAACACTCTTCACACGTGTAATTACGACTGTAATTTCCATTACAGCCGTGTGGTTATTTGTTTTTCCCCTCTTTCTTGATTTCGTACACTTTGATACTATGGATTATTATAATCTTTCATCCATGCTAGCTTAAAGCTTTTATAGGACATGAGGGAGTAATTCCCTTCGATTTCTTAATGACTAGATAAATTTTTCATTACTTTGTCACGTATAATTTTAGCATGATAATTCTACTTATTTGATAATTGCTCTTTAATTCTCCATAGATTCATGTTATTAATCATATTTTAGAGTTTTCGCAATAAGGACAAAAAGGTGACTTGCTTGAGAACTCGGAACCCTAGGATTGAATGTTAGGAACTGACTATAAGAAATTAGGTTAGTTCTTGTTTCTTGATTTTAGAAAAATAATTACCATGATAATAATATGAATCTAGGATTGAGTTAATTTATCAAACGTGGAAATCTTGTGTGAAAGTGAGGATCGAAACATTGGAAAGCCATAAGTAGAACTTGTGTTGAGACTCAGATGCACAAAAGTGATCATTGAGATTCCACTTGAGATAATCAACTTAGAATTCGGATGCAGGAAAGTGATCCTTGAGTTCCTTGATTGATGATTTAATTATTTTCAACTTGGGATAGATCTTGCGCGAAAGCGAAGATCGGTCCCTGTATGATTGTCTACACGAAAGTGAGATGATCCTTTTATGAAGTAAATTATATCTTTATCATGATAAAATTAAACTGACAAATTACTAGTCATAGAAATTAAAGAGGATGAAACCCTAGTCCCAATTTCTCTCTCTGATATTTTTGTTAGCTTTCATTAGTTCACTTGCATAATTTTGACTGCCTAGATAGTATGAAATCAGTTATTCAGTACTTGACAAACGAGGTCTCTAAGGATTCGATATCTTAATTATTACTTTGAGTATCCATGCACTTACAAACACAACAAGTTTTTGACGCCGTTGCCGGGGACCTTGGTTTTGTTAATATTTAAGATATTTAAAGTATTGCTAGACTAGGTTTTATTTTCTGTTTTCTGTCTTTTTCTATTCTTTTTACTTGAAATCATTTGATCTATCTACTTTGCATGCGCAAGAATCTTTGATCAGGACCTCTTGTACCTTTTGATCCTGAGATAAATAAAACTCTTAGATTGTGCTTGAAGCTTAGATTTGAAGAGAGTCAACAAGTAGAAGAAGTGACCATGGCAGAACAGAGATCGCTTAGGGACTATGCAGCCCCAAATCCACAAGAGATTCACTCTAGCATTGCTAGACCGGTTATAGAAGCTAACAACTTTGAAATCAAGCCTGCTTTCTTGTATATGATTCAACATAACCAGTTTGGAGGATCTCCACTTGAAGATCCTAACCACACCTTGCTTTGTTTCTTGAATTATGTGATACTATTAAGATAAATGGTGTTTCTAATGATGCATTAAAACTGAGATTGTTTCCTTTTTCTCTTAGGGACCGAGCACGTTTGTGGCTTCAAACTCAACCTACCGGTACCTTCACGACATGGGAACAATTGTCCAATGCCTTCCTGATGAAATACTTTCCACCAAGCAAGACCATCCAATTGAGGAACTAAATCACAAGTTTTGCATAGAGAGATGGTGAATACTTTAGTGAGGCATGGGAGCGCTTCAAATATTTACAACGGAAGTGTCCTCACCATGGCCTTGAAAATTGGATTTTAATTCATACTTTTTACAATGGTTTGTTATATAATACCAGACTAACTGTTGATACTGCTGCAGAAGGAGCTCTCATGAGCAAGACCATTGAAGATGCACTCAAGCTGCTGGAGGAGATGGCTTTAAATCACAATCAGTGGACTTCTGAGAGAGGAGTGCTTTATAGACCTTCTCAAGGTAAGAATGAAAGTGATAGTTGGCGCACCTTCGCAGAGAAGGTAGATTCTTTATACAATAGATTTGATTCTTTTATAATGCAAACTATTGTAATTTCTTCATCTGTTATTTGTGATATATGTGGAAATAATGGTCATTTTTCTGAAGATTGTAAGGTCATAGCTAGTCAAGGTAATGAACAAGTTAATGCATTGGGGAATTACAATCAAAGTAAAAACAATGATCCCTATTCTAGTACTTACAACCCTATATTGAGAAGTCACCCCAACTTATCTTGGAAAAACAATAACAATGTAGGGGGACAAACTGAAAATATAGGATACCAACAAAAATCAAATCATAGTCAAAACTCAAAGAAATTGAAGATCTTAAAGGAATGGTTAGTCAACTTGCTTCTCAAGTAGGATCATTAGCAGCCCACAACAAACTCTTAGAAAATCAAATAGCACTACAAGCTAGTAGTTCTTACAGACCCCCAGGAAAATTACCTGCAAAACCTGAACCAAACCCTAGGGTGCATTGTAATGCTATTATCACTAGAAGTGGGAGACAATTAGAAGAACCCAAAGGGAGAGATGTGAACAATGAAAAAGTGCCTAATGATGACCATGATGAAGAATTGGAGTTAGAAAAATCTTCTGAGCATGAGCAGTCCCAAACTAGTTTACCACCTCAAAAGGGTGATGAACCGAAAGGTGACGAGCCATGTCAGACAGATAATTCTAAACCTAATTCTCCTCAACCTTATAGGCCACCTATACCCTTTCCCCAAAGGTTAGTGCAAGCAAAACTGGACAAACAATTTGGCAAATTTCTTGAAGTGTTGAAAAAGTTTTACATTAATATTCCTTTTACTGAAGCTTTATCTCAAATGCCATCCTATGCAACATTATTGAAAGAAATCTTGTCCAACAAAAGAAAAATAGAGGACTATGGAACTGTGGCTTTAACTGAGGATTGTAGTGTTATTATCCAGAATAAATTGCCACCAAAACTGAAGGATCCAGGTAGTTTCTCTATACCTTGTTCTATTGAAAGCATGGCTTTTGACCGAGTCTTATGTGAATTAGGTGTCAGTGTAAGCCTAATGTCTTTATCTATTTGCAGGAAACTGGACATTGGAGAGCTTAAACCACCATCCATATCCTTACAGCTCGCTGATAGCTTGGTAAAGTATCCTATTCGTATTTTAGAGAATGTTCCAATCAAGTTAGGTGATTTTTTTATACTAGCAGATCTTGTAGTGCTTGACATGGAAGAAAATCATAAAAATTCTATCATCCTAGGTAGAACCTTTTTGGCTACAGCAGGAGCACATATAGATGTTAAGAAAGGAAAAATCACTTTTGAGATTTGTGAAAAAATAATTGAATTTGATCTTGCTAATTCATTGAACAAACTTTCATATTCTGGATCATGTTGCAGTGTTGCTATAGTAGATGATGTTGTCATTGGTATTCATAATTTATTTGATGAATCCTCTAATATTGAAACTGACACTTTTTCTGAAAGAGGAATTCAGGAGAAAAGAGACTCAAATTCTGAAAAGAAAAAGAAAAGAAGAAGAAGAAGAAAAAGAGGCCCAAGGTTGCTTGATAATGGAAAGAAGATCCTGAGTAAATTTGGACATTGTTTCATGAATGAGCCTTATGTGATTCAAAGTGATGCTCAACCCAAAGAAAATTCAGAGTGGATATTGAAGAAATCAAGACCAAATCAAGACCAAAATTTGGGTAGTGCGCATCTCTTGTCGCCTCACTCCTATTCCCGTCGCCTCCTCTCGTGGAAGTTCTCTGTTCACGCTTTGGAGAGTCGAGGACTGAGCAAGCAAGACGTTCTTCTTCCCTTCTCACACGAACAAAGACACCAAGGAACTTTGCTAGCACAAGGTGTACCGAAGGGAGTAAGCGCATAGATCTTCTTGTGTGCGAACCGTTTGGAGGAAAGCGACTTCACTTTCTTCTTCCTAGACGCCATCCAACAAATGGCATTGGTATGGTTCTATCTCTTATATACAATCGATTTAAGTTGATTATATCACATGCATTGAAAAGATCCCAAGAAACCCCTTTCCGTTGCTTGAAATATAACATGCGCCTATCTAGGGTTTCGCCCCCCTTGTCTAAGGGAACCTTCAATTGGTATCAGAGCCAAGTTGTTTGCATGTTTCTATGATTGCTTAAGACTTTGTGATCCATATATGCGAAAGTATGAGTATGCTTAGATCTATAACATGCACATATTAGATGTTTCATGCGAAA
>JANTFE010012951.1:15533-25572 GCA_027562315.1 Costus pulverulentus | reverse complement strand
CATGTGTTCATGCTAACCGATCTTGAAGCCCTAGCTTCCGCTGTGAAAATATATATATATATATGCGCCTATTTAGGGTTTCGCCCCCCCTTGCTTAGGGGACTTTCATAACTGATGTCCCCTTGGGCCTCATGAGGCCGCAGGTGACCAGACTCATCCTCAAAGTCTCGCAGCCGCGGGGGTGCGGTCATCGGAGGGAACTCTCGAGTAGGTGGGGCTGGGTTTGCGGACGGAGGCGGGTTAACCGGGTTGGAGCGCCTAGGCTCCGATGGCTAAGGGCGACTTGTGAGGGTATGAATCCCAGCCATAATTTGCTGAAACATCGCACTTGTATTCCCTTCATGGGACTCCAAGCGCGGGGACAGCGCATCCAACTTGGCATCTACACGCGCTTCAAGCGCAGCCAACGATTCTAAATGGGTTCTACTCCCTTCCGAGGGTTGGACCGACACTTGGGTTTCAGGGATGGTTTCCGGATATTGGGATGACATAACTTGTGACCGTGTAGTCACCATACACAAACAAGGTCGAAAATGATAAAGTGCAGGATGCTAAATACACAAAAATGTTGCGGAAATATGCTATGCAATGTTGGACCGTGCGAATGATAAGAATCGAATGCGCAACGTCCTCTGATACCAGAATTGATGGAGCTACTATAGTAGGGATGGTCCTTAAAGCCATACTCTAAGGGATTACACAATGCACGTGAAAATGGGAGAGGGTCTTTAGACGAGGGAAGTGAAAAGCGCCTCAGAAATGCAGGGAAACACGATGAAACACGAGGAAATCAACGTCGAATTCAATCGGGGCAACACAAATGCGAAAAGAGCACAACGTCGCTCAACTACATAATGTAACTCACTAACCTCGTAGCAATTTAACATGCTCACGCTGCAGATTTTAAGCTCAGCACGTTGCAATGGGAACCAGCGGATTCGCAGCGCACAGCTCGTATGCCTATGTGCCTGAAAACAAAACAAAGAACAGCGGAATGTCCACATCTGCGACGAACGGATACCCGTGGAAGGATGAAAATTGTAACGGAAACGAACACGATGAAATGAAAAGATAGGCGAACCTAACCCACCTGGGGTGGTGGGATTTACTTCTCAAATGCAAGAAAGACAAGCAGGAAGTCAAGTCGAGACACCGGTCGCCGACTCCTACAAACTCCGAAGACGAGGCTACTTCGTCTTCCACACACGCTGAAGGCACACTCGCTCACCAGGAGAACTCTACTTCTAAGAGAACTAAGGGAGAATCCTGGCCAGCCGCTCTCTTTTATAAGATAAGGAGGGGTAGACAAGACAAAAAAAAGGACAACATCTCAATTACTAACAACCAAAAAGTGGTCAAGCTGCCACAAAAAGACAAAATAGAATAAAATCCTACCAACTACCATCTACTCCTACAGGGGCACAGGTCCTTTGTGTCTTTAGTGTACGAGGTGGCTGCTACGACGGTTAGATGCGCTCAGAACACATCGCGACAAAGCAGCAGAATTTTGAAGTACTGGGCTGCGTAACAATCATCACGGCCTTCTCTTGGGCCGTGTTGCTGATGTGGTTGTGAGGCCCATCTGGAATTGGGCTCTTCGGGGATTGGCTGGTAACATCCTTGGGCCGGTTTACTTCGGTGTGGATGGAGAGTGGGCAGATAACACCCATGAAGCGGTCCGGTGGGTGAGATGGGTGTTGGGATCGCCGAATAACCACATTGTTGGCCGCCTTTGGGTCTTCATAGGGTGGAGCAACATGGTAGGGTGGGTTGTATACGTCAAAGTGGGGTCGTCAGGGCAGTTCTGCAGCTTCGGGTGGCTGTCTGCAGGAGCCACGGGGTGTGGCTTTTGTCGCTGGGTGACCCGTGGAACATTCAGTGGAAAACTGTCCGCAGGAGTCACGGGGTGTGACTTTCGTCGCTTGGTGACCCAAGGAACATTCTGTGGGATTTCTCACTTGTGCATGTGGTGCCGCTTCCGATTCTGAAATGTGATCGGGGAGTCGCCCGCAGAAGTCACGGGGCGTGACTTTCGTCGCTGGGTGACCCGAGGAACTTTCTGTGGAAAATCGGACTTGAGCACCCGGTAGTCGTCTGCAGGATCCACGGGGCAAGGTTACCGTCGCTGGGTGCCCCGAGGAACTTTCTGTGGAAAATCGGTCTTGTGCATGTGAAGTCGCTACTGATTCAGGTGGTTGTCTGCAGGAACCACGGGGCGTGGCTTTCGTCGTTGGGTGACCCGAGGAACTTTCTGTGGAAAATTTTTGGGGCACCAATGGGGCCAGATCTTCCCCTTCTTTCATGTCGTATGCTCTTGCATCACAAGCCCCATCAGGACCTAACCTAGCCACCACCAAGCTTTATCTTCAAGTGCGGCTCCAATGTCCTCCACACCAAGGCATACCACACAAACCATAGGGTTCGGCCAAGACCTTGATGGCTCCTCCATACATGATGCGCCATCATGCTTGTGCCAAGAGAGATAGCTCACCAACCCTACGGTTCGGCCAAGCCCTTACTTGCGCCACCAAGCAAGATGCGCCATCATGGTTGATGCGCCAAGATGTAAGCTTCAAGAGGCACCCTTAATCTTCTTTGTGCATTTACAAAACAAAAAGAAAAAGCAGCACGCAGGCCTCACACATAATACATCACAAGCATACAAGGGGCTTGACTATGACCACAACATGATGCACAATCATCTCATGCTTTTCTATATGCTTATGAAAACATAAAACTTCAGTTTTAGTTTCTTAGAAAACATGTCTTTTAACCTCAACGTCCATTCGCAAATCAAGGACTTTTCGTTTCTCATAGGAGTCCACAAGTGACGCATGCATGCTCCAAGCACGCTTGTTGTCTACCCTTGCAATCCTTAACCTGCCAAGATTAGGACAACCATATGGCCATAATCTTCCACAAGTCCCACACAGTAGGACTATCCTACATGCGTGGGGAGAAATTAATCCTCTCACATATGGGTCTAACCCACCATGTGAATAAACCAAAAAATCAAAGAGATCGAATAGATGTTAGGAACGAAAAACTTACAATTTTTCTTACATAGAAAAATTCTGGCGCATATGCAATTTTTAAAAAAATTCAGATGGGATGTGAGAATACAATAAAAGCATAAAACACCGTTCGACCTCGCAAGATGCCTATGATACCACTGTTGGGAAACCCCGGGGATTTTTAAAACTTTTACAGACAAGCACAGCGGAAGCAATCCCCGAAACAGGCCAGTCCGAAAAACCCAAAAGATCGAGTCTTGCGAGGGAATCGACACGATGAGTAGGAGATGATACCTTGAAACGATGCGAAGGATGTGGTGCAGGCACCCAAATGTTCGCTCTAAGCAGTCTCGCACACAGCCGAACATCGAGATCTCTTCTTCCACGCCCGGTGCTAGCCTCAGGAAGAAGATCCATGCCTCAGGGAGTCTTCCTCTAGACCATGCGCCACCCACACAATGGTTGTGCCAAGAAGAGTAGAGGGAAGGAAGAAAACGCCAAGGTCCAACCTTGGAGCTGCCCTTGGAAGAAGAGATGGGAAAAATCACCAATACCAACCAACATTGGAGAGAGGGGCGACAAGGAGATTTATGCAAATGAGGAGGTGCAACTCTTCACGAGAGGTGCAACTCTTCACAAGGAAGAGGTGCAACTCTTCAAGAGAGAAGAGAATTCCAAAGTCTCTATCTCTTCATAAGTGAAGAGAACTCCAAATTCTCTTCCAAGGCTTCTTATGGTCATGGGCCATTAGGCCTAGCGGCCCATTGGGCCTCAAGCCCATTAAACCTCAAGGCCCAATGGGCCTCAAGGACATTAAGCCTCAAGGCCCATTAAGCCTCACGACCAAACTGGGCTCCAAGCCCATTGGGTATAGAGGCTCATTGGTCCATGCACCAAGCTCAGACTTCATTAGCCCATTTGGCCCAAATGGCTTATTGGGCTGATTTAGCCCATTCGGCCCATTTGGCCTACTGGGCCCATTTGGCCCATTTGGCCCAAAAATGAAGTTAGCTCCAAAAGGTTCCTTCCATCTCATCAGGCACAATGGCGATGATGGATTCTCCCAAACAGATCCGAGTTATCCAATAACTCGATCAATAGGCTACCAGATCAATACGAGAACCCGAGTTTCAAGTTGTGCGACCCTGTAGGTTCCTCTAATGTTGGCAGTGATGAACTTAGGCATCACAAGCAGTAAGTGGCACCTAGCAGTGCATCGCTGCTACCCAAGTCTTCGGGATGGATATCACATCGACATCCCCATCATCGCAACAAGATACCGATGCATTACAGTCTCTTTGCCAAACTGATATCCGATTGGACAAAGTGCGTCACCACTTTGTTTTCACCCAATCTCATGGTTATGACTAGATCAGGCTTTCACCTAGGTATGGCCATACACTCTCTGTCATGCAACCATAGGGGGCCCTGTGGATATCAAGCTTCCCACGGGAAGGGGCAAATCCTATGTTTGTCCATTGATCCTCTCATATGGGTCGTGACATACCCAATGACAACCGTTATGACCTCCCTGCTATGGCGAGACATTAGGCTGTATCAAAGCATGTCTCTAACCATATAGAAGAGTCAATGACTTCAAGATGAGAGAACAATGCATCTCCTGTCACATGTGAGCTAAACTCATGACACCAAGTTAAAGTCTCATAGTGGGTCGGTCCAGTATATCCACTACTAATATACCTATATGCCTGCGTTAGCACCCCGTGCATAACCAGCCCATATACCAGTCTCACATGTACCAGAGTTGTCCCTTATCCACTCAGGTATTCGACCGGGGACACACCATTTGAGCACAGATACAATCTGTCTCTAGCGACATTATTATCCATGTACATATTCGCAGATTTAAACACAACATAATAACAACAATGCCAGTATGATATATATTAAATATCAAAGTCAAGCAGTACAAGATGGACTAACAACGGGTCCAAGGGCATACACACCAACAGCATAGTCTCTAAGCATTCTCCTTTCGGCTATGATGGATTCTTCTTCTCTTCCTTCTACAAATCTCAACTTCCTGCGTAGTCTAAGTGTTTTATTAATTTCAGGGTCAAGAGGAACTAATGGTCCTGACCTAAGATTCCTGTGCATAAACATGTAGAAGGTTAGAAAAGTTTAGAATTTGTAGAGCTAAAAGGAAATCAGAATCTACCACAGAAAGGAAGGAGTAAAAGTTACAAAACAAGGCTGCAAGTAAATCACAGCCCGAAATTTGTCTTCGAGTTCGTGATGAACAATGTCGCAAGCACGTTTTTGATGATTCCTCCCTCGATTACTCTCCTTTCAAGCCAAAACTTTTGTGATGTGTTCTTCTTCCTCAGGTGAAGCTTCTTCTCAAAAATCATGGTTGGAGGGGGTCTGTGCAGCAAACAGTGATGAACCCTAGCGCAGAGACAATTTCTTCGAATTCGCCCTCAATCTTTGATAAAAATTGGTCCTTTTGCCTCGCAACTCTTCTCCTTCTTATCCTGAATCTTCCCCTTTTTTTGGATCTTCAATTAGTGCCCTAAGTTTCAAGAAATCATGTTTTTAATTTTGTGGCAAAAAACTTAGAGTTCTAGGCTTCAAAATATGGTACCGTAATCTGATCGCGGCAGTGCCGTATTTTGTTTTCTACAAGATCTGGGCAGAAAATATGGTACCGTGACAATGTTGCCTGAATATATGGCAGCACCGTATTCATGCCGAAACCCACTGGTCAAAATTGTTGAGTAATACAGCACCGTGTAAGATCATACAGTAGTACCATATTTCGGCTGAAGCCTTCTGATTGAAAACGCTGACAAATACGGCACCGTGAAGTTCTATACGGTAGTGCCCTATCTTGCTCAAAACTTCTGGTTGAAAACGCTGAATAATACGGTGGCATGCAGTTTCATATGGCAGTGCCGTATTTCACCCAAAACGTCCCCTGTGAAATACGGTACCGTGACGTTTTTGTTCCAAAATACGGCAGTTCCGTATTTTTGCTAGAAGAAACCTTTTGAGTTGAAATTTTATGGGTAGACTCATCTTGATGGTTAGAACTCATTCAAGCATTGAGATTGCTCAAAAACCAGTGATAATGATGCCTTTTTACCTGAAATTGATCAAAAACTAAAGACGGTGTAGATTCTGAAGTATATGATAAAAAAGGTATAAAAACAAAGCAAAAGAGTATGATCATGGCTCAAAATACTACTAAATAAGTATGAAATACACAATGAAATTTAGAGTCATCACATCACTCCTCCTCCCCAAGACTAAGCTCCAGCTGCCGGCATCCGTCCATCCATCAGTCCGATCACCGAATTCGAAACGCTGACCAGATCCCCTGTTAATGCCTTGTTTCTGTCCTAGTTCCGCCTTTCTTCATCGTTCTCCTCCGACCAGCCACCAATCACTCTCAAACTCTGGCCACCACTTCGCCATCGTCAGAGGGACCTCCAACTATAATAGGTTCAGATTTGGTGCATCACCGGACGAACGGCGAAGCACCCTACTTCACTCGCGCAACTTCCCCTGTTCCGGCCAACATTTGCTTCCTCGCCTCTGTCCGTGTTCCGACGACATCCTCACCTCCTCCGCCGCCTCCCATCGGTGCTCCAACGTCTTCAGCACCCATTCATCTTGATTCCAGCAGCGCCAATGAACGATCCATGCCCCAGCGTTGTTAATCAGCACCAGATTCCCTCCCTCTATTTCTCAGACTTGTTGCTTCAAGCTTCCTATTGTTCTTAATACTAACTTGATTATGCTTATTTCTACAGGATTTTAAAATGCTTGGACAAGCCTCCAGCTTTGATCCTTGGATCCAATAGCAAGACCTGATCCTCCTCTATCATTCAGATCAGTTGGCACGAATTAATATTGAACAGATCAACCTACAAGAGACACCAACTTTTGCTAATTGATTAAATTCCCGCACTTGTTTCAAAAATAATCTGATTAGCTCTCTTCTTGCAGGTGCTTTAAGCAATTGGTGTAACCAAGGTCTTCAACTTTGGTCAGATAATGACGCACGCATCTTGCTTTTTCATGAGGACAAGTTGATGCATACCCAGATCCGATAGTTCAACCTAAAAGGCTTTGCTAAATCTGCAATCTAAAACACTTCTTTGTAGTCTTAACTTACCAATCTGACTAGCTATATTGTTGCATTTATTTTACATGCATGATAGCTGCTCACCATCTGATTTTTATTGGATTCAAAAGAACTAGTTTAGTACTAGCTTTTGGTTTAATTGGATCAAATTTTGGATCTATAGATTTTCCTACAGGGCATAGTAACTTTTCTTAAATGATATATTTCTGCAACACTATGTTTCTAGCTGTTTTCTGAATTTTGACTTTTATTTTGAAAACAAAAAATAATAATAATCGGACTTTTAGTTGGTATCATATTTCGTGTATCCACCCCACATCAAAAGTGAGATAATCCTTTTATGAAGTAAATTATGTTTTTATTATGATGAAATTAGACTGACGACCTTTTATTCATATATAGTCATAAAAATTAAAGCGGATGAAACCCTAGTCCCAGTTTCTTTCTTTGTTTATCTTTATACTCTTTCTACCATTTAATTACAATATAATTGATTACTTAGCTAGTAAGAATACAACTATTTGGTACTTAACAATAAGGTCTATGTAGTTCGATATCTTTCTTTATTACTTTGAGTATTCGTGCACTTGCAGAATACAACACACATCCTCTATTAGCTTCCTGTTAAGGAATGCTATCTTAACATCCATCTACCATATCTCATATTCATGATATGCAGCTATAGCAAGCAAGATTCGAATGAATTTAATCATGGCTACTAGCGAGAAGGTTTCAACATAGTCCACTCCGTGGACTTGTTTGAATCCTTTAGCTACAAGTCTACCATTATAGGTAACTATATTGCCATCCATGTCTGTCTTCCTTTTGAAGACCCATCTACACCCTATGAGTTTTAACCCATCAGGCAGCTCATGGCCTCAAGCCATTTCTCGGAGTCCGGTTCAATGACCGCCTCATCATAGGTTTTTGGTTCGTCCTCTATGATAAAGTTCCCGTCGTGTTGAGTCGGCAATGACCTATACCTCTCAGGTACACAATGAATCCTCCTAGACCTATGTGGGGTCTGTGTCTGAGCCTTTGGTACATGAATCTATTGGTGTTTATGCCCTGCAGACCAATGTTTGGACATGGTTGGGCATTGTTTGAATGTACTTTGATGGAATTATTATTCTTTATAGAGGCATGGTCATTATTATGTAGACTTCTCTACCTGCGTTGATGTATTGAGTTGCATAAATAATGTCCTAGGAGTTTGGTTGGATCAATTCTCATAAGCTATCCCCAGTCAAGGTACCTTAGCAGATATGGGACAGCTTTGGTACATATGAGACTGGTGTATGGGCTGGTTAGGTGCAGGGCACAGTAACGCAGACATACAGCTGTATTGGATGCACTCGTGTGATCCACCGTGAGGATTGACTTGTCTAGTCAACAAGTCAATCTCACATGCAAGAGGTTTGCATTGATCCTTAGACTTGAGGTATTCATGTCTAGATTTGATGATGGGTATGCTTTGATACAGTCTTACGTCTCTCCGTAATTGGGAGACCAAAACGACTGTCATTGGGCATGTCATAAGTCATGTAGAGACATGGACGACCAATAGTAGGATTTGCCCCTTCCTTATTGGTGCATGACAGGAATGTGTGGCCACACTAGTTAAGTCATGACCAATGCATTGGATTGATGAACTTGAGACTAATCCAATGGCAGGATATCAGTTTAGGCAAAGGGATCTATAATACATGGGAATCCTCATTGTTTGGTTAGGAGTTGTTGTCATATGACTTAAGTCCTTTGACATGGGTAGTAGTGATGTGTTTCTAGATACCCCTCACTACTTATGATGTTTACATCATTGCCATCGTTATTAGGATCCTACGGGGTCACACGCAATAGACTCTTGACGTTGCTTTAATCAGAAGCCTTAGGATCAAGTTATTGGATAACTTGGATCCATTTGGAAGATTTCATCAGCGCCAATGGGCCTGATGAGTTAGAAGAAGGTTATTGGAGCCAAACTTCATTTTTGGCAGGTTGACCCGAAATTGACCTAGATTGGTCACATTTGGATTAGGGTTGCATTGGATTGGATCCAATAGCTTAATCAACCCATGCCATGAAGTTTGGGCTTGCTCATTATTCAATGAGGCCCAATAATTAGTTGTCATGAAGAGAGAATTGGCTAAAAGGGTATAATGGGGAGAAGTCTTCACCCTTTAGGAAGTGGGCGGTTTTGCTTCATTAAGGAAGTGAAAGGCGCCTTGCCCTTTCTCCCTTGATGGAAATCTTTCCTCTAAGGCAAGTCTTGCTGCTAATATGGCTTGAGAACTTTTATGGGAAGTTCCTAGGTGCATATGGATGTTGGGAAGAGGTATATGGTAAAGTCTTGGAGACTTACCTTACCTCAAACCCTAATTTCTCCCAAGACACCAGCCTAGCCGAATTCCTCATGCTTGTTGCGCCTAGCTCTTCTCCTTGGATGGAATGCATGCCTCTAAGGCATGTCTTAGGCTGATATGGCCATTGGGCAAATTAGCATAGGTTGAATGAGGTTTATGGTAAAGTCTTGGAGACTTTCCTAACCTCAAGACTCCTTTATCCTAGCCTCCCACTTGGCATGATCCTAGCCATTGCCCTAGCCGCCCTTTGTCCTATTAATAGGACCCTTGCTGTAAGATCCAAGGATCTTAAGTCCTGGTAAGCATTATTTGGATTTAAATAAAATCATTAGCTGTGATATTTTATTTTGATTTAAATAAAATTATTGGATGCTAATTAACTGGCTTATTGATTGTTAATTTGTAATTATTTGATTTGAGTTTATTTGGTTGTTAATTTATTTTAAATTAATTAGAGATTATTTATTTGATTATTGGCTGTTAATTTATGATGAATTATTATTGGTTGTTCATAATAAATTAATTAGGATTTATGGGTTGTAAATTGTAAG